>CM031239.1:758838260-758928260 GCA_018340775.1 Taxus wallichiana var. yunnanensis | reverse complement strand
AAGATAAAATAATGGTGGGGATGGAATGGTGAAGGCACTGCTCAATTTAGATTGGTTCAAAAGCTCAAAAATGTCAAAAAGCAAGTCAAAATCTGGAATAAAAGTGTTTTTGGCAATGTGTTTGATAATAAAAAGAAGTTAAAACAAAAACTTCAGGATCTGGAAATAAAAATGGATACTATGGGGAGATTGGCTGAAGACGAAGCTAATGAAAAGAATATTCTTTCAGAGTTGCATACGATCTGCAGCAGAGAGGAATCTTTATGGAGACTTAAATCTAGAGCTATTTGGCTTAAAGAGGGAGACAGGAATACGAAGTTCTTTCATATGACAACTTTGAAACACAGAGCCTGTAATAGGATCTTAGAAGTTTCTAAAAGTAACGGAAATATCATAAAAGATCCCAACAGCATCAAGAAAGAAGCGCTTGATTTCTATAAAAAGCTTCTTGAGGAGAGGAATATCATCAATTCTGAAGCTATTTCTTTTATGTTGGAGGCCATTCCCCAAGATAAAATTGAGGAAGCAAATTTAGAAATATCACCAAAGCGGTCATGCTTGAAGAGCTGCAAAAGGCTGTATTTGCTTTAGAGGGTGACAAGGCTCCTGGTCCGGATGGGTTCTCCATAAATTTTTTCCAGAAATTTTGGGAAATCTGTTCGGAGGATCTTCTCAGAGCGGTGAATGAATTTTATAGAACGGGAAATCTTTTGAAAGAGCTAAACAACACTCACATTGTGTTGGCCCCAAAAAAAATGGATGCTAAAGACTTCAAAGACTTCAGACCTATCAGCCTTGTGAATGCCATCTATAGAATTTTTACCAAAATTATTACTACTAGGCTTCAACTCATTATGAATGATCTAATCTCAAGGCAGCAGAGTGGCTTTATCAAAGGCAGGATTATACAAGACAGAGTGATTATGGTTCATGAGACCATACATTCTATGGAAAATAATAAAAAGGCAAATATGGCCCTCAAGCTTGATATGAATAAAGCCTTTGAATATGGCCCTCAAGCTTGATATGAATAAAGCCTTTGACAAGGTCTCTTGGGTTTTCCTTGACAAAGTCTTAACTAAATTTGGTTTTCCGGAAAAATTTAGAAAAATTATTAAGGCTTGTATCTCTACGGCCAGATTTTCAGTGGTGGTTAATGGTGAGCCTGTGGGTTTTTTCACTAGCAGCAGAGGGCTTAGGCAAGGGGACCCTATCTCCCCCTTGCTCTTCATTCTTTTGGCTGATAGCCTAAGTAGAACAATTGGCAAAGTAGTTAATGACGGTCTTTTAAATGGCTCTAAGCCCACTTCCATCAGTCAAGTTGTCTCCCATCAGCAATTTCTGAGATGATACTATCCTCCTTCTTCTGGCGTCAGTCATTGAAGCCAAGGCTACCAAGGCTTTACTGCAGCTCTACGAATCTGCTTCTGGGCAAGAGATCAATTATGATAAAAGCTCCATCTTCTTTTTCAACACTCCTGAGGAAAGGCAACTTAAAATTGCTAAAATTCTGGGTTGTAAAATAAGTGCGCTTCTAGCCACTTACTTGGGCCTTCCTCTCGGCACTAGGAAAGTCTCTAGCAAGGTGTGGGATGATTTATTGGAGAGATTCCAAAAAAAAATGGCTGGTTGGAAAGGAGCCATTTTATCTAGTGCTGGTAAGTGCCTGCTCATTAAAAGTACTCTTCAAAATCTGCCCATTTATGTCATGTCGCTCTACAAGATCCCCTCTTCCTTCAGAGATAAGATTGAAAGGATTCGGAAAAAAATTTATGGCAAGGCATGGAAGAGAAGTTCAAATTTCACTTAGTTGCTTGGGATAAGGTTTGCACCCCAAAGTTTATGGGAGGACTGGGTATAAAAGATATTGAGAAAATGAATGAGGCCCTCATTGCTAAAATGGGATGGAGAATGTTGTCTGAGAAACAACCCTGGATTGATTTAATCAAAGCAAAATACCTAAATCATCAAACTGTGTACTCTTTCCTGCAAGATGAGCACCTCCCCTATGGTTCCATCTTTTGGAATAATCTAGTTAAAAGCAGAAATTTCATTAAGTAGGGCAGTAAATGGAAAGTGGGGGATGGTTGGGACATAAACTTTTGGGATGATAATTGGTTTAATGGCAATCTCATGGATAAATTTGGGATTGTTAAAGCAGTCTTGTAAGCAAGTATGGCATTTAAATCAAGGACTATATTGAGGGAAATGGCACCAAGAAAAATTGGAAAAAACTTTCTGTGGAGAGAGATGATCTGATGCAAATTACTTCCTCCCTTCAAGATCAATTAGATCTTATTCCCTTATGTCAACTGGAATCCAAGGAAGAGCTGGTATGGAATAATTCCAATGATGGGAATTACTCTGTCAAAACTGGGTATAATAATTTCTTCCGCAGTAGTCAAACAGAGGTCAATTGCAATAAGATTTGGATGACTGAGTTAACTCCTAAAATAAATTTTTCCTTTGGCAATTTATCAGAGGCAGGATTCTTACCACTGACAACCTAATGAGAAGAGGATTTATAATGACTAATAGATGTCATCTTTGTAAGAAAGATTATGAGGATATCAGTCATCTATTCATTCATTGTGAATATGCTACCAGAATATGGAGTTTTTCCCTCTCTAAATTTGAAGCTCTCTGGGTGATGCCGAAGGATCTAAAGCAGTTATGGACTCAATGGAACCCACCCTTTAGGCATTGTGTTGTCAAAAGGATCTGGAAGTTGGTTATCCCTCATTTAATCTGGAGGATATGGAAGGATAGAAATGATATTATCTTCAGAAATAAGAAGCAAAACTATAAACTTAGTATTGGTAAAATTTCTAATGGTATTAAAGAGAACATTGCTAGATTTAAACCCCCCAAGAACAAGAGATATCTAGAGAATGAAGAATATATCTTATCCAATTGGCAGATTGGAACCGTCAATAGTCGTAGCAATCCGGGAATAACATTGATAGATCTATGATTAAATGGCATCCTCCTGATTTTAATTGGTTTAAGTTGAACTTTGATGGGGCCTCTAAGGGGAACCCTGGGATTGTGGCAGGGGGAGGAGCGATACGGGATCATAAAGGTAGTCTGATTGCTGCGTATGCTGGGAAAATGGGAATTCAAACCAATCATTTTGCCGAAGCATTATCTACTTTATGGGGCCTGAGAATTGCCCAGACTCAAAATATCCAGAATCTCATTATTGAAGGAGACTCCCTGAATATCATTAATCTCCTTAATCAGTGCTCATCTCCAAGTTGGAGCATCAAGGATTTTATCTCTAGAGTCCATAAGTATTTGTCAAACATTCAATAACATCAGGATCATGCATACTTACCGGGAGGGTAATAAATTGGCAGATGTGCTGGCTAATTATGGAATTAATGTTAATCACATTGTTTGGGATAACAATAGCATCCCTAAGCAGCTTCAAAACAACATTCATGCGGATATCTATACGCACACAATTTCTTGAGTTGAGTTATGATTATTGGGTGTGGATCAGTATCAATAAAACTCCCACACGTGTTGACTTAAAAACTATGATTATGCAAATCCTGTCGAATAATCAAGATAGTGTGAAGTATATGGGGAAGTCCAAGTGGAGTTACATTGATATGAAAATCGCGCATGCGGGCAGCACTGTGCTTGCTAAAATTTGGATACAAGGCTCCACGGATACCGAAGACAGTAATAATGTAATTGATGATAGGGAGTGGGCTAGCAAAAAGGCCGTTATTCCCACATGCGAACTTCCGCAGACTCAGATCAGCAGGCACGCGGATGTTCGTGGGAAGAGCAACATCTCTCATTTTCAACATTGTACAGACATACAAGTAAAAAAGCGGTGGCTTGGACTCTCAAGGATTTAGGAATTTGTTGCAAACAGTTAAGCACAGTGAAGATGGGGGGTCCCCCTTGCCAAATTGAGCCTAGTGCGGACCCGAACTAGAAGGATAATGTAGAGCTATGGAATATTCTCAGTAAGGGTGGCATCACAAAACTTCATGGAGAAGGTTCAGGGGACATGATCAAAGCATCTCAGTGCGTTTTACGAAGGATTGGAAGGAGCGAAGCTGTGGAATATGGGGGCGAAGATCTTGGTCAACGAGGAGCTTATTCTTTGAAGCGACCGGCCTTGGCATGGAGGGCTACCATTTTTTTAACAAAAGGGTCAACAGAGATCTTTGAAGAGAGAGGAGATTTGTGGAGGGATCTGAGAAGCTGATCCATGTTACCGCGGGCCTACTTGTTAGCTCGATCCCTCCGCCTTATGATGAGGTTACTCGCATGATGATTCGGTTCATTTCCTTGGAAGGGAGGTTTGTCACTGTACCTGCTAAGCACCTTATCTTTCTCAACCACTTCCGTAGGAATCGCATGGTTTGTTTCCCCCGTTATTTGTTGAACTCTCTTGAGCGCTCCATTTTGGAGTTTCAAAAGCATACCCGGGCGGTTCCTTTACACCAAGGGCTTATTTTTCTGCTGCACAAATTTTGTCTTCTTCGGTATCCTAGTCTCCCTTCCTCCCCAAGCTCAATTCCCCCTCTGCCAGGTTCTGCTACAGCTAGCCCCGTTTCTCCACTCTCTGCCCCCCGCCATTTCGCCGCCACCCCCTACCGGTCGTTCGAAGCTTCATCTCCCATCCCTCCTACTGCTGCTCTCGCCCCACTTCGCTTCCACCTCGGCCAGGCCGGTCACCAGGTCATCTAGAAGGCTTAACCTCGATTCTCTTGCTGTGGGGAAGGGTCCTCATGAAATTGAAATAGCACATGACCTCCTGAATATTAGCAGTGCTAGTCCCAGGATGTGCACACGAAGAGCTCTACAAAAAGGCTGGAAGCCTTAGAAGCTGATATGAAGCTGTTGAAGGATGAGGTTAAGAACTTGGCAAAACAGAAAGGAAAGAGGAAGAAGGAGGAGGAGGTGGATATTGATAACAACCAGATTGAAGATATCTACAAGAAGCTGAACTCCTTAGACTCCTGTTTAGGGAAGGCCAAAACTCGTCATGATTACAATATGGCCATTTTTAGTGCGATTAAGGAATTCATTGAGCAAAGATGTCGAAGTGTCTCAATCTCGGCGGAGTTAGGAAACTCTTTGGGGCGATGATAAGTGTTATCCAAAATTCACCCCCGTGGTAATTTTGATAACATGCATTAAATTCTTCGGTCCTGAGCAAGATAGATTGATTCGAGGCAAAAAATCATGTTTTTGGGGTCCCCTCAGCTTTTTTCTAACTCTCCTATCCAAGGAGAAAAGAGAAAGTTCTAAAAAGGGTGAAAAAGTTCGCAAAAAAAAACAAGCAGGGCGGGAAAAATCATGAAAATCGGCTAAGTCCTAGTCCTCGCAGCAGTTGGGACAGTTGGGACGTCGGGGCGCGAACCGGCCGAAAAGCCTCCAGCGGTCCATGCAACAATTGGGACATCCGGGCTGTGGGGACGTGCGGGACACGAAAAGGTGAGGCTGGCCAGAAGGTGAAAAAATTGACTAGCATTGTTGTGCAGGCAAGCATTTGGGACGTCAGGCGTGAGGGCCGAAGGACGTGAAAAGGTGAAGCGAGAGCAAAGGCAGCCCATTTCAGGCGGTTCGGAAGAATTTGTCCCAGACAGTCCGGGACAGTTGGAACAAAGGGACGCGAGGGACGCGAAAAGCCGAAGGAGCCGAGAGCCAATGGAAATGTGCCACGTGTCTTCGCCTCAAAGAGGGACAGGGAAGCCCGAATCGGGCGGATCGGAGAAATTTGTCCCAGACAGTTTGGGACATCCGAGCGCAGTACGCGACGGATGCGAGGGAGTGAAAGAGCCACCGATGAATCAGAACGTGCCATGTGTCTTCGTGGATCGGAGCAGCGGAGGAAAGGGTGAGATTTTTACTTAATGTTTTGCCGAGTTTCCAAAGGCGAAGTTCGAAGGGTCGGCCTGAGCCAATAGACACAGGACACGTGTCCAATGGAGTAGGGAAGTGCGGAGCTC
This sequence comes from Taxus wallichiana var. yunnanensis, assembly GCA_018340775.1. NCBI lineage: Eukaryota > Viridiplantae > Streptophyta > Pinopsida > Cupressales > Taxaceae > Taxus > Taxus wallichiana. Next base: position 758,922,282 of record CM031239.1, on the reverse strand, counting down.
GGGAGGAATTAGAGAATTTGGCAAAAGTTTTGGCCAAAAACTAAAAGGTAAAGGATGACCCCGCGCCCCTGTCCTCCAACCAGATCATGCCACGTGTCCCAAGTGGCGGGGACGCGGGGGAAAAATGGGAAATTTTCCAAAGTTACAAAAAGTCAAAACTTTCAAGGAAAACCCACGGGTAAGGGAAGGAGAGAGAATTGCTCATCCAATCAGCGCCGACACGTGTCGTCCAGGTGGCGGAGCGCGGGAAAAAATTTCAAAACCCATTTTTGCCTGTTTTGTGCCCTAAATCTTCAGATCGCCATATCTTTCGATCCAGAGCTCGGATTTGCACGTTCTTTATATCATTGGAAAGCTTATAAAATTCTCTACATGATTAGGGGTGAATCTTGAATTTTGGTTCGATCTGAGAGAGAAAGTTAAGAAACAGCTCGACACGTGTTCATGGCGAAGTGACATTTCAAATGACCAAATTTAATGAGAATGGGTCGCATTCTCCTCCAATTTGGTCAAAAATGGCGGGTATGGGTTTGTAAGGTCCTCCATGCTGATTTAATGCATTTGCGATCAATGAGGAATGGGCTCCCACGTTTTGTACGTTTTCTCTCTCCGGGCTTGACCATGCAATGTAAAAGCGATTTGGCTCATTTTAGAAAGGGAGGAACACTTTTTGGCATAGCAAAACTTCTTCTTTCACCTCCAGCAAGTGATTGTTGCAAGAATCAAACCTCTTCAAAGATTGTAATAAGTTTTTACCTCTCTGAGGTTGTAATGCAGTGGTTTTGACATTGGAAATGATAATGCAAGCTTTGTGAATGGTTTCAGTCCTTTGTTTGTATTATTTGCTTCATTTCAGACCCTAAATTATATCTTATCAGCCTGTGTATGTTTTATGCTGCAATCTTTGGTTTGTGTCTATTTTCATGACAAAAATATTCACCACTCCTTTTGGTGCATCACCATCTTTAGTTAGTTTCAATTTTTGCACTTCTATCCCTGTCTCCTTGCAATTTAGAGTAGGATTAGGATCTGAACCTCTGTAGTTGTGCAAGCATTAGATCTAATCAGAGGAGTTTGAGGAACCAGACCTCTAATCTAGAGATTCCTCTCTCAGTTTCACAAGTCCCACACTTGGAGAGAGGTTTCCATGTTGTGCAATCACTTGGATACCTAAGACATCATTTAGAACCTTGATTTGCATCCGAGGTGCTTTGTGATTTTGCTCTAACAATAAGGAAAGCAAAAGGACCATTGATCATTTGGATAAAGACCGACGCCCACATGACAACTTTGGGAATGTTCAAATCCTGGAAGAACATCAAAACCAAAGATCGACAAAGCCGCCAAGAAGTAGTTATAGGTGCTTTAGTTGCTCTTGATTGTTTTTTTGCGGTCTCTTTGCTACTTTTTCTTTGAGTTTTTGTTGTTTTGTCTTGATTGGGTATTGTTTCTTGGCTACTTTGGGCTTCATTGTCACACTTGGATTCGATCCTTTTTTTCTCGGTTTTCATTCCTATTCGGCTCCTAGGCCTCTTTTGTACACAAGGGTATAGTCCCTTTCAAAAACTATTTGCAATACTAAAAAAAAAAATGATATATTAGAAATCTATATTTATTTGGTTTGAATACTATTTATATAATTCTAATCTCTTTCTTAGTTGAACATTTAGTAAAATCATTCACTTTTATGTGTGTTAGGTAAACAATTATTATTCCTTAACATGATATTATAGGTTTCATTTGTGTTAAACTAGTAAGTACATCAATTGTTATAAAGACACCCAAATAAATAATAAAGGTAGCATCAACAAAAATTGAGGCAATTAATCATAAAATCATTGCAAATTTAGTAAATTTAATCTATATAGGTACATACAATCAGAGATCCTCAAGAAAATTTGGGTAGAGATACACACCTTCCATTAATTGGGCCTCCGATTTTTTTAGAAATAACTTTATAAATTAAATTCAAAGATTTAATGATTTGATAAGCCCCAAAGATGAATTGAGAATGGAAGTTATTTTCATATATTTTTTAGAAAAAATAAAATTAAGAAAAAACTCTCAAATAAATCATTAGACCATGTAGAAGGATAAATGAGAATATTAACCTTTTAATTTCTTAATGTAAGTAAATAATGAGAGTTTCTCAAATCTAACACTCCATCCCATATGCAACTTTTGAGTGTAAAAATCTAACCCCTTATAAGATCTTGCATAAGAATGTGTTGTGGAGTAATTGCCAAACACAAACCATCGTTAGGTTTAGAATAGGTTTTATTCTAATTTGATTTTTAAATATTTTTAATTTAAAAAAACATCTACATCACTAATATTTATTAATAATATAATGAACACACTTTTCATGTCACATCAAATTTAAATTAGTCTCTTTTTTATGAGTTTAAATACCTTAAAGAATTTAATGTGCATTAACACTAGCTTGTTATTAACTGTTTCAATCTAAATCTTAACATTAATATATTCCAATATAAATTTAGATCTATGCATTTGGCGACTCATGATATACATTTGTAAATATATAAATTATTCTTAAATAAGTATAATCCTTATAATTAAATATAATCGAGTTAGAAATTACACAATATAATACATAATACTAATTAACTCCATATCTAAAATCAATTAGAAATTGCTTGCACACCATCTTTAACTCAAATAATATAATATAATATAATTACTAACAATTCCATAAACAAAGAAACCCCGATATGGAATCAAGTTAAAATAATGTTGTTACCCATAAATAATTATAACATGGTTATAGTTAATTTGCAATGCCCTTAACAACATTACATTTTATTTTGTCCCTCAAGTACTATAATTTTTGTAATATTATTGTTATTAGGATGTTTCCAAAATTTTCAATCCCATCCTCCGCTAATATAAATACACAAATTTTCAATCCCAACAACTTCAATATTGCATTTTTTTCTCACAAATATCAATTTATCATTGCTCTGGGGAATCTAATCGGGAAATTAATGTCATGCCAACTTGAGAACCAACCTAAGAACCTTTAGTTTTGTGGAAAGTGCCCAAACATTTGATTCTACAACCGGGCTTCATCATCCAACAAGATGTCTTATGATGCAAGAAATCATAATTTCCACTCTTTACATTTTCCCCATCCTTTGTGCACAATCTTATCATAACATATCATAATTACTCCTACCGCCACCTTCATCATCCTTTCTCTACATTCATTTGATTATGTCCTATCCCACACCCTTGCTCGTCGCGCCAAATCCTAGAAAATATGCCGCCATGTTTTTCACCATCATCCACATCCTATTTACCCCCTTGCCTTTTCTCGCATATAACCACATTTTATGTATTTAAACAACCTAATTTCTCTAGTTTGCATGGGAAAAATTTCCTTTGCTTTGATAAATGGCTTCTGAAACCCATTTGTTGTCGAATTGATGTCAACTACTCCTTTCTCTACATAAATTTTTGCAAGTGTTTTTAGTGGATGTATTTTCAAAGAATTTTGTCAAGGAGGTTCTTTGTCTAAATAACACCATGGGTGGGGTACAACACTCCATTTATTCCATCAAATATGTCTTCCTTTCAAATTTGGTTTTAAATTATGTCACTTTTTGTACCTTCAAGTTTATTGTTGGTGAAACATTTTCCACTTGTTCATATGCCTGTGGTGGATGGATTGAAAGAGATACAATTTATTTTCAAACCTCCTTTAGTCCTCCTTAACTTAGATGTCAAAGTAGATTTTCTTTAGTGATTGCCTCTCCGAAGAGGAGATTCCTAGATGGAAATATTATGCCCGGTAAAAAGAAGACACGGTTAACATCGCCTCGTAAAAAACATCTTTTCTAAAGTCGACAATCAAGCACCTCTTCACCTAGAGGCCTTTGTTATCTAATGAAATTCTTCTAAGGAGTCACGACAAAAGGAGGAAACTCGTTTTCCTTTGAAACCCTCATATTACAATGCAAAACTTTGCCTCCCCTACAACTCTCAACACCTCAAACTCAAGGAAGAGGAAGACAATATCGGTAGCATTGATGGAGAAACGTGGATGAATTAACACAATGGTAAGCCACCCACCAAACCACATCTATTATAAATTCTTACCGATCCTACCAAGACCCTTCGTTGGGTAATTGAAGTAATGAAGAGTTTGACATGTTTGTGTCCTTTGATTCATAAGTTTGTTGTGTTTTGGTTCCTTGAAAAGCTGTTGATGAGTTCCTCACATGAAAAGAAAAATCCTTGATAAGTTTGTTCCTCTAAAAATGTAGGCATAGTGAAGCGGTGAAAGGGGGCATGTTTTTCTTGTTTTGGTCATATTGTTCTTGCTTCAATTCACTAGTTAGAATAAACACTCTTATAATATCATGTTCTTTTATTAATTCTTCATCCCCTCTTCCCTTTTCTTATAGTTTGTTTCTGCTTGCATTACCAAAATTAAACATTGTAAAATTGTTGGAAATGGGTCAATAAAACTCCTCAATTTACCATTTAAACAAAAATTCTATAAATATTATATACATTTCCACTAAAATTTTACGCCTTATTAAAATTTTATTCTTTGCTAATATTTCATTTCTTTTATTTAATTTTACCAACTCTTGTACACATTACTTAAGTATATTATATAATAACACGTAAGAGGTGGACACAATATTCTATGTCCTTCTTTTAGTTTAATTTCATAAGCTTTTGGACACATCACTTGAGTCGTTAGAGATAATATTTAGGAGGTTACTAGATATATCCTCTTTTCGAGTTTAATATTTAGGAGGTTACTAGATATATCCTCTTTTCAGTTTAATTTCACATGCTTTTCTTTGTGGAGACCACTTAAGGATATGAGTAAAATTCAAGAGGGGAAAATAATATTTAGAAGGTTATAGAGTCTAAGTCAAGTGAGTGAAGTGTATAAGTGGTCCTTATGCATTGAAGTATTACTCCATAATTTAGGCAAATGTAAATGTTCTTAATCTTTAAAAATATTTTTATCTTTTTTTTATAATAATTATTTGTAAGTTAAAAACCTTTTTGATGAAAAAGATCTTATATTATATTAAATGCAACATGATACAAGATTCTCTCAACAAAAAGTGGGTGGTATGAGAGCACGCCCCAAGGCCACAAGCAAAACAACAAAGCAACAACTACATGGGGGTCCGAGGAGAACCAAAAACAAAGTTACTCAGATCCACCATATAACTAGAAAGAGGAGTGTCAAAGCGCCCTTCTTTGTAGAATGTGTGACAACATCCATGGTGCTCTTTGGGTGCCAGGGGTGCTAGGTCGAGCAGAGGATTAAGGCACATGCTATCCGAGGGGGGAAGCGAGAAGACTTAGATACATGCATTCGTTTGGCACCACCGCTAGTAGGGGATCTTGACGATCATATCGTTTGGCCGATCTTTGAATTCCGACGCAGAGTATGGCTGCTAGCCTTTAGGCCGCTGAGAAACTCCTTTGTTCTTCTTGATTTATTCTCGAATGGGTGATAGCAGCATGCCTCCTGAAGGTGCCTAGTTTGATGGCATAACCGACATCGAAAGGTCATGTTCTCATAGTCAAGAATTTGAATCCACTTGAAGCCATCATGGATTAACTCCAATTTGTCCGGAAGACCATTGTTGAAATCCACCTCAATGCATATATGGGCATAGGTAAACAACCCTTGCTTAGACCAAGAGAATTACCAATAGCAACACAAACCACAGGGTGCCAAAAGGGGAGAGGAAGATTGGGTAGATGAACCCAAACCGACATTTTAGAGACCACCATAGTAGAGGGATCAAAATCCTAGAAACCATGGTGTAATAAAGAGGCCACCCTACCCCAAAACCAGGACCCTCATTAAAAACCCGTTGATAATCTGTAGGAGAGGAGAACTAAACAATAAAAAAACCCTTTGCACATAGTTGGATCTCACAATCACGGGACCAAGTAGAATAAATCCATTGATGCAACTCTTCACTTCGAGGCCAAAATCCATTAAATCTACGAGATAATGGCGAGTTTTTAAGGGCACAAATTGAATTGGTTACCTTTGAGAGTGAAAGGGTAACAACAAGGGTGTTTGCACGCTTTTTCCACAATGTAGGGTGCATCAGGAGCCCCCAAAAAAATTGTTGCGCGTTTCTATAGTGGCCGCCAAGAATGATTTTGGAGGGAGAGCGAGAATCACCGCAAATCCTCTGTGTTGTTCTTTGGCTTTGCGTGGTCGTCCCCACTCGCAATTCCATTTTCGCCACCGCCTTCGTCAGGGTAGGGTTAGGGTTCGCCGGCTCTGCGTTGCGCTTCCATCCTCGCTTTTTTTTTTCCACAAAATCTAGTTTGGTTCTTCTTCCTTTTGAATTTAAAGTTCAAAGTTAAAAACCTTTCATATATAACAAAAATTTACTTTATATTTATAATAATTCACCCTTTAATTACTAGCAATATACCAATATGAATTTAAGCAAGTAAACTCACTCTATGCAACTTAGGTAAATTGATTTAAGAAGTGATAGTTTTTTAGAGTTGTAAAATTTCTTCTTAAGCATATATTATAAGGTATTTGTACAAAATATTTTGTGGGATTGTGAAACCACAAATTAAATGGGAATACCAACAAACTATTCAATCATAATATATTAAAATTTATATATTATAATAAACCAAGTTTACTCACTAATGTAAGCTAATTTTTTTGATTCAATAAATTATTTTATAATTACTTCACAATAGAAAAGGTAGCCAACATTCCCAACATAAAATGAACCTTTTATTTCATTCTCAATTTACTCCAAAATGTAAACACTCATAAATGTAAACCAACCTTTAAAAAATTCTCAATAAAAATAATCTCTTTTGAAAAATTTAAAGCTTATATACCCATTTCTATCCTGCAAAATTATGCCAACATGGCAGGCAAACACACCACATGGAACTTGAGCAAAACTAATTTTAGTAGAAAAGAAATGAGAGAACAAAACTGAAAAATGCCGCCATCACACGAGAAGCGAAGAGAAGAGCAAGAGACCGTCAATGATTGGGCATGTTATAAATGCTGAAAAAGGCCGATGAGACAAACACAAGGGGGTGAGAGAAGGCAGAAAAACCACATGCCAGAGGTTACTCGTCACCATCATCTTTTCCCTCTGGTCAATTTTCATTGAAATCAGGAATCCCACCTGTATCAGGATCAATGGTATGCTTTTAAGGCCAGGATTGAATGTTTCCACATTTAATCACCTGCGTTTCTGGTTAACCCACTTTTTCTTCTTAATTTCAATTTGGATTTTGTGGGAATTTTTTTCATCCTGTATTGAGATAGAAGAACCTGATCGGTTGGTGTGGAAACCGGGTTCCTCTGGATCTCTGTTCTTAAGGTACAGTATGGTGCACTAGCCAATTTTGGGTAACTTTGTTTTTGATCTGGCAATGTGTGTTTCACTAGTAGTTTGATTTTTTTTTTTTTTGGTTTTCAGCATTTGGGTGACGTTCTCTTTTTTTACAGGGAAGGAAAAATGTCTTCACCAAGTAAAAGAAGAGACATGGATGTGATGAAATTGTAAGTCAGACTACCTGCCCCCTGGTGATATATATATGACAATGCCTGTAACACCCAATGAGTTTTGAATCAAAACCAGGGGAAGCTAAACACGCAATATTTTGAACATTAGAAAATAGCTAAGGAAAAGTATTGGGGAGTGCAAAACCCCTGCATATATGGGCAGGGACTACAACTTTGCAGAGAGATGTCTAAACCATTCGTTATTCAGCCTTGTTTTTAACAACTAGTCCCAATGGGCAGACCATTTTGAATGTTCAGAAGATGGTTTGGTCCAGGTGCTACTAAAGATTAATGGTTTTATCTTTGTACTACTAAAGTTGACAACTCTCCAAAGCAAATGATGTTATGACCTCAATATTCAAGGGCTTGGCCTCAAGTATTTTGCGTTTCTTTGCTGTCATAGAACCTTTGTCATGTCTGTCATTTTTCTTTTGGCCTTAATAGAAGAAACATAGGAGAATGGAACTTATAACTATGGACTTGTAAATATTGGTCCTTAACCCAAAGACCAAACCAGCTTACTTTGGGGACAAACAGATTGAAAAGATGTCAAATGTTATAGGAGTTGAAAATATGAAGTCATGCATACCTGCTTTACTTCGACAAAATTCTGCCAATAACGGCTCTCATTTGATCGCTAGCACTGGCTGGATTCTTTTGGGATTGTTTCACTTTTCTTAACTTTTCTTTTTATTTTGGATTGTTTTTAAATTAATTCTTCTTCTTCTTTTCATTTTCATTGTAGTGCTATTTATTTTAAACATGATTGTTTGGATTACCCTGTCTCTGTCTGTCATTGTAGGATGATGAGCGACTATAAAGTGGAATTGATCAATGATGGAATGCACGAGTTCAATGTTGAGTTTCATGGCCCTCCAAACAGTATGTTAACATCCCTACTATAGTTTGTGGATCCTGCATCCATGTTTGTGATATCTTAAGCTTGTCACGCTGGGAGTTTGTGCTGTGAATCCACATGTTCTTCCTTGTGTATGCCTTCTCTGCTTTTAAGTTTTACTATATGGTACTTGGAAGTATTTATGTGATTATTTAATGAGTAGTATTTCTTTTTCTTTGATATGTAAGAAATTGGGGAGCATATTACGGGATGCCCTTTTGAGGGCAATTAGCCTGGAAGGATAATTGTAGCTTTGGGTGTTTCATAACTTCAACCTTTTCAGGTACTATAGTCACCATAACCATATTCTAAATGATAGATTGGCGCAGATTTGCAAAATAAAATCAGAGATGATTAAATATTTGTTGAGATTTTAATTCTACCATTTCTATCGAGGAAGGCTTGCATCTATTTTATTCTGACCTGTTCTTCAACAATGAAGTGGTCATCAAGAGGTGCATGGTTTACATAGTAGAATGCCCTTTGAGTGCCCCATCATACACTAATTTCCATCTTATGAAACTTTATATCAGTTCAAGAATCAATATAAGAATCAGCATCAGACCAATTGGCTGTATAAGACATGATTATACTAGACAGAACTTGGAACTTCTGAGTGACAACAGTTCGTATAACCATATTTGCTTGAAAGTAGCAAAGGATCTGTGTTTTGATGTATATCATCTGTTAGTGAAACACTTCCTTCCAATATAGCTTATAAGTTATACCTTAGATTTCATGAATATCAAGAAATGTATAATGTCACTGCAATTCTTTTTCATGTGATGACTGGTTGCAGAGCTTTATCATTTTTATCACTAGACATTCAAAGGGAGGCACTGATGAAAATTTACAACAGAGTCAATTGATTATATTTCATTAAAGGGGCTAAAATGAAGAGCTTCATACCAACCCTCATGTTGCAAACAAGATAAAAATCTAAACTTGAATTTGTTGATGCTTGGACCTGTTCCAGTGATCCATAGGGAGATATCACCTATCCAGGCTGAATCTCTACTGGGAGGTACAAATCATCTGATCTCTGAGGTGGAAGGCTAATGTGCATCTGAGACTTGCCTTGAGGAACCAAACAAAGGAATTTTTCAAAGTGCTGACGGAAAATTGAGTGTAGAGCACGTGAAAAGTAGTTTAACTTTGGAGACGGAAATAATTTATCCTCTATGAGAAATTGTTTTGGTATCAAGTGAATATGCATAATCTTGGAAGAAATTATGTAAGAGGAGAAAGATCTTGCAGGGCATTGGGCTCAAATTGAAAGCATCCTCTACTCAGCATTTTCGGCTAATTATACACACAAAAAAAGAGGAGTTAAATACAAAGAATAACGTATTACTTTACAAAGTGAATTTAATCGCGTTTATTAATCTTCCTTATTCATCACATAACTTCATTCAACTGTTGAATAACAAACGTCTGGGCACTCAACAATGCAAACTGGGATTTGAGTACTTCTACCATTTGACAAAGTGAAGAAGAATTGCGGTAAAATGTTTGATGTCTACTGATAATCTTAAATATGTACAATATTTATCTGATGCATGACTACCGTATTAGATAATTGCCACGGATAACAGAACAATCAATCTCTTGTTGCTTTTCCCAAAAGGGGAACTAGGATTTTTTTCCCTCATCAACAAGACACCTTTTTTAACAAGCAGCCCTGCTTACACTTGAAAAATGAGCTCCTCTATATAGAGGTAGAATCAGAGCCATAAATCTAGCATATTCTTAAGTTTTAACTCATATTGTCATCAGCTGGCCTGTATTCTCACGAGGAATCTCAGATAATGCTTGCTATGTGTCAAAAAGTGGATAATGCATGGTATGTGGGATTTTCTGTGAAGGCTCCTTTCATCCAATCTGGGACTATCTTTTTGCACTTATAATTATGGTAGCTGACATTAGCTGAGTCACTTCTCAATGCTCTGGTTATCTGTTGAATGTCAGCCATGTTAATAGTCCTAGAAAGGCTGATCTAGACTCAGCTTGTGACCCCTACTTAGGCTGGCTATACCAATGTCTAATATATAAACATGGATTCCACTTAGTCAATTACTGCTCTCAATCAATTATGTGCAGATTTTAATTACTTGCTTATGAACAAACGTGTGCAGAGGTTTTCATACTTTAGATTTCAATGAAAAAGAGGAATTGAATGTGAAACTTGCAAAGAGAGATCATAACAGAAAACACGCAACAATGAATACAAGATTTAACGTGGAGAAATCCAACGTGGGTAAACTCTCTGGCAACTGGAGCTGTGCCTCCTTCCACTCTCACAAAAAATATAAGGATCTAAGGTCAAAAGGCCATTGGCATCTACAGTAACCCTTCTTGTGTATTCTGCATTCAATTCTCTATGCACTCTGCAGACCATGCCTCCTACAACTCACCGTAGCTCGAAACTCTAGATGATGTTTCAATTTCCTTGAGTACCCTTACTTATACGGATACCAATTCATGTTACAATTCATCAAAGAAAACCCTAACGGCTAAAACGTCTCAATAGATGGGAGGCCAAATGCTCCATTGTCAACTGCAAGCAGTCGGGTGGCTTTATTGTCATATTCGGAATGGGTTTGATCCTGAAAGAATGTGTCATTGATGCATAGCTGACATGTTCAGCCAGGATTTATGTATTTACCATGAATGAATCTGTAATGGTGACATATTTGGCCATGATTACATGTTCAGCCATGCATGAATCTGTCACTGTGACATGGGTGACATATTCAGCCATGGTCGAATCCTTCATTGTGGCTGTTTATAAAAATTGACAAATAGATAGGGGTCCTCGCCGTCTTCAGACTCTCAGAGTCTCATCTAAACATTTCCAGCTTTGTGCAGTCATCTCCAACATTCCGAATTAGTTGTTTCTTGTCTTGTAGTGAACTGTACATGTAGCTAAGTGTCTTAAACGTCATACCCAGTTAATTGAATTCTATGAACATAGGGGTGTTTTACATGCTACAATCGATCCATTTTGAATCACACCTCCTAATCAGGAGGCTTCTTGTCTTCAGAAGCTAGCTTAATAATGAGATGAGGAAACAATTCCCCTACTTTCTCCTTGGTGTACCACTTTTCCTTAATTGGCTGCTGACCCTTCTGCCCAATTTGCCAATGCTCCTATTCTCTGCTTCTGGTTGTTCTCACTTTTGCTGTAGTGCCATGCCTTCCTCCAACTTTTCTTGTGCACAAGATGCTGAATCTTCAAGTGAAGACAATAATGGACATACATCTTCATCATCCAGCATGGAAGGATGAAAGAGATGTGAGCTCTTTACATTAACAACATAATAGAATCTCATATAAGGAGGCAAGTCCAGTATGAATGCATTACCACTTGCTCATCTATCTCAAAATGGCCATACCTTGAGGATTTAGCTTCCTTGCTTGCCCTTGGAGGATATATTCAATCAAATACAACCATACCTTGTCCCCAACTTGGTCTTGTCTTGCCCATGACAGACCTTGTATTTTGATAGAGACTCCTTGCATTTTTCTTGCTCTTGCAAGCTGATTTGCTTCACTTTGTCATTGACCCTCACGACTCTTTCAATTTCCAAGTATTCTATTTCTTTTTCTCCCCTTGGCTACCCCATCACAACGTCAAAAAGATTAGGTGGCAAATACCGAAGCATGTTTCAAAAGAAGACTTGTAGATGTGTGCACAACCCTGTTGTAGGAATGCTAAATGTATGGCAATTTCCCATCTCATGTCCTAGGATGCTTCCTATTGTATCCTGTGAAGGGCTGCACCAGTTTTCTTTTTCACCATAATGGTCTGGCCATCAGTTTTTGGATAGAATGTTGTGGACCTCTTAAATTTTTGCATCTATCCTTTCCCACAAAGAAGTTTAAAACCTGCCCCAAAACCGTTTCCCAAAACCTTGCATCTCTATTGGAAACAATAGAGTTAGGAAAACCAAAGCATACCCAAACATTAGTGAAACATAGTTCATCCACTTCACCCCCTTGATTGTTTTGATACATTGATATGAATGCAAATCTTGCTAAACCGGTCAACTACAAATGGCTCTTTGGATTTCCAAATTTTCTGTTTCTTCTTTCTCCCCTTGGCTGCCCCATCACAATGCCAAAAGGATTAGGTGGCAAATACCTGAAGAATGATTCAAAAGGAGACTTGGAGATGTGTCCACAACCCTGTCGTAGGAATGATAAATGCATGGCAATTTCCTATCTCATGTCCTAGGATGATTCCTTATCCTCTGAAGTGCTACACCAGTTTTCTTTTTCACCATATTGGTCTGGCCATCAGTTTTTGGATTAGAATGCTGTGGACCTCTAAAGTTTTTTTTTTACACCCATCATCTCCCACAAAGAAGTTCAAAACCTGCCCCAAAATCGTGCCCCAAAACCTTGCATCTCTATTGGAAACATTAGAGTTAGGAAAACCAAAGCGTACCCAAGCATCAGCGAAACACAGTTCATCCACTTCATCCCTCTTGATTGTTTTGATACATTGATAAGAATGCAAATCTTGCTAAACCCGTCAACTCCAACAAAAGATAGTCATTCCCCTTCTTTTCCAGAGATATGCTCTCCAGTTGCCATGAGGGAACCAGTAATGGCATATACAATCCCAACTTCCTATTTCTTGGTTTGCTAATTCTATGCAGTACACAACCCGTAATGAACTCAGATAAATCTTGCATTCTGGGCCAGTAAACACACCTCTGCTGATTTGCCAATGTCTTGGTCACTCCAAAGTGTCCAGCTACTTTGGAAGTGCGAGCTTCTCTTATTATAAACGCTTGTTTTGGCACACAAAGTTTCTTAAGCTTGTGGAGCAGTCTGTCCCTCAGGCGGTATTCTTATTTGGCTTTAAAACCTGTCTCTCTCGCACCCTTCAAATGCTGAGACACCTCATCAAAATCTGCATCTTTAGCATACTCTTGTTTATATGCCTCATGTGTGAAAAGCTCAAGCTAAGATATTGTGCCGAAAACTGTCATCAATGTGGCCTAGCTAACATGTATGCCAAATTGTTTGTAACACCTTTTTATATTTTATGACCAAATGAAATCGAGGAGGGAAACCCATCCAATTTTTACGTTTCGTATTTGGATTGCCCTGTCTCTGTGTGTTATGGTAGGATTACAAGTAACCATGAAGTGGAGATGATCAATAATGAAGTGCATGAGTTCAATGTCGAGTTTTACTGCCTTCCAAACAGTATCTTAACATCCCTACCACAGTTTGTGGATCTTGAATTGATGATTGTGATATTTGAAAATTGCCTTTCTAGACATTTGTGCTACGATTTCCCACATGCTCTGCCTTCTTTGTGCATTCTCTGCTTTAACATTTACAGTATTTGTATAATTACTTAACAAACAATGTTTTTTCTTTGACGTAAGAAATTGAGCAGAATATTATGGCATGCTGATTTGAGAACAATTATCTTAGAAGGATAATTATAACATTAGGTGATTCATAGCTTCAACCTTTTCAGCTATTGCAGTCACCATAAACAAAGTGTAAATGATAGATTGATGCAGCATTGCAAAATAAAATCACAGATGGTTGAATATTATTTGAGATTTTGTAGATAAAATTTCCTATAAAAACTGATCTTCTTTGTCATTTCTGTTTCCTAGTTTAAATTAACTTATTTTATCTCTATGAACTTAACATACCTATATTTCAGTGGATTGTAACAGTGACATCGAGGAAGATTGCTCATTTTTTCTGATTATTCTGACCTGTTCTTCAACAATGAAATTGAACAACACGTAGGAATGTGTATTGTTTATAATAATTGGTGTTTATTTTCTGTATTGGTTCTCACTTCTCAGATATATTTTGGATTCAAAGAAATCATTATTGAAGTTTTGGAGTTTTAACTATCTCAGGATATCAAGAGGCTCATAGTTTACATGCTTTGAGAGTTCCATCAGGTACTATTTTCCATATATGAAACTTAATATCATTTGAAGAATTAATATAAGAGTTAATGCAAGAATCCGCATTGGACAACACGGCTGTATAAGACATAATTATAGCTGACGGTACTTGGAACCTCTGGGTGAGAATGATTCATATAACTATTTCTCGAAAGCGTTTCTTCCTTCAACTTACAAGGGAACACGAGCAAAAGATCTGTGGTTTTATCAACATCACCTCCTAGAACAATTTTCTTTTCCAATATAGTTAAAACCTAAAAAGTTAAAAGTAATCACATGAAGCCCAATAAATTTACAATGTTCCTACAATATTTATTCATGTGTTGACAAATCACAGAGCTTTAGCATTTTACCCCTACACTTTCAAAATAAGGTGAGCTCTAGATTTTTATCTCTTCACATTCGAAGTGAGGTGCTGACGAACATGCACAACAGGGCTGCTTCATTATATTTCATAAAAAGAGTTGAAATGCAGAATTTCAGAAACCATCAGGTTTCTTTTAAAACAATATGCTGAAAATAGCGGCTTTCAATTATCATAGTTAAGCTTTTTCAATGTGAATTTGGAGATCCACTGGATAAAAATCTAAAGTTAAATTTGTTGCTGCTACCTGGCCCATTGGGCTAAAGGGAGATACCTCCTATCCAGGTCATAATCTCTTTTGACAGGTGGGAGTTCTTGGGTCTTTGAGTTGGAGGGCTAATGTACATCCGAAAGGGAAAATCTAGTGTAGGACACATGAAACGTCTAAGGAGCAAAATAGCCCCATAGCATAATTCTAATGAACTGTGTATAGCTACACAACATGCTCTCCCCATTTGGAAGATTTATCTCCAAAGCTAGTAAACTCTAAAGTTAATCACATTTAACCTAAAGAGACAGAAATTATATTAATATGAAATGAGACTCAACAAGTATATTCTGTTATAAACTATAATAGTACGGTGAAAAATCATGCTACACACTAAGAACTAACTGGAGTACAAAAATTTATCTACTGAGGATGAACCCTGAAGTTATCCCTACCTAGAGAAGTACTAGTATGGGTGATTTCAAGTACTAGGACATTCAAAATTTTGACCTATGTTTTAACTATAGAAGGGAGATATGTGGCCTTGTGAGAGTCAAACCATAGACCTCAAGGTCACAAAATGTAGATGTAACCAACACACTAAATTGCTCCACTTAATACAGAGCACAAATGAGAATGGGGGACATTTGTTTTGTAGAAAACAACCCTTTTATGGCCCTTCTAGATCAAGTTGCCTCCACTTGATCCTCAACAACCTAATTGTCATTCTTTTGAGCTTTTACATCTCCTCCCCAATGATGCCTTTAGATTCTGATACCAACTCCTTTCCTCATCGATAGCAGGTAGTTTTGTTTGGGAGTTCTTCAAATAGAGACGTGAATGCATCATAAACCCTTCTTGTAATCGGGATGTCTAAAGAATTATCAATGTCTCCAAACCTTGCCCTTATGTTGCTGGGCCCATAAGACCTTGCTAGATCAATTTTCGTCGTATGATCAATCAACAAAGCTAATTTTAAAATGGAGCTTAACCTGCAAACCTCACTCACCTTCTACCTCATCCTGATGATGGATTGCATGGGATCCAAAATGTCGATCAAAAACATCACATACTTTTATCCAAAAGCTATTCTATCACCTTGTGTAGAGTTTTTGCTTCCCAACTAAAATGCTAACTGCTTGTACATTTGTAGACGAATGAATATCATGTCCCCTGCTTCAACTCTTGTTTAGTGATGTGCTTGTATGCTTGTTGCTTCATCCTTTTTTAGTCGTTTTACTTGTCCCACTGTCCTTCAAAAAAGAGTCTTTTTCATCTCCTTGCAGGGTATCAAATGCTGTAGGATTCTTGCCATTCTGGATTACCCAATTCTTGGGTAGTGGAGGTTCATAGCTGTGCAATGCCGTGAAGGGGGTCATCTTGTTGACTAAGTGATCTATATTATAATGCCAATATGCTGCTAAATGCAACCATTTCACCCATTTACGTTACTTGTCTCTTGTGCATATCCTTTGGTACCCTTATAAACAATTATTTATGACCTTTATATGTCCATTAGTTTGGGGTTGGTAGGCATTACTCATGTTAAAGATCACCCTTGTTAGCCTAAAATGTTTTTGCCAAAATTACTTTGAAATATGTATTTCCTATCACAAATTATGTGGTGAGGAAGCCCACACAACTTGTAGATGTGTTGGAAGAATAGCTCATCAATCTTAAGGCAATAGACTCCAAAATTTGTCACAAGGGATGGAATGAGCATATTTATTTAACTTGTTTACAGAAACAAATGTTTGTTCTTCACGTTTTGATACTAGCAGGCTTAAGACGAAGTCTGAAGACACTACTTCCAATTATTAATTCGAATGCCATGTGGTTGAAGAAGCAATTGAGATGGAATTCACTTTGTTGTGCTCATGAGTGTCACACTTATCCACAAACCTCGTAATATCAGCATTCATACTTTTGAAATAGAAGTAGGAATATTTATTCTTGTAGGTTTTCTCGAAGTCTACATGCCTTGCATGAGTTTGCACGTCCATGCTCAATTGCTTTATGGATGAAATAAAAGAAGAAGAGACCTTCCCTTCTTTTCATCTTTAATGTCCTGTTTGAGTGAAAATCTTGCAGGGTCATTAGTGTGATCCCAAACAATCTCCTCTAGCCACAAAAGTTGGGAAATCTATTCGTATTTAAAACAAGCATTCTATCACAATGAGACAGAGCAGCTTCCTACATCTTCTTTCCCCTTCTTATATACTATTTTCCTATCATATGCTTGCAGGTGATCAATCCATTTTTGTTGCTTTTTTGAGTTCCCCATTAGTCAAAAGGTGATTTAGGTTGAGGTGATTAGTCTTAATAAATAACTTGCTCCCTAGGAGAAATTGACATCCCCTAGCCATTGTAGGCAAGACGTATAATATTTCTTTATTTTACAGTGACATTTTCCTCTATCATTTAACTTCTTACTCTAAAAAACAATGGGGCGATCATTAGGTGAAAGCATTGCATTAAGCCCAAAACTAGAGGCATCACATTGTATTGCAAATGGTTTGGAGAAATCAGTGTTGGCCAACACTCAAGTGGAAACAAGGGCCCTGTTAAGAGTCAAGACCCTAAAAGGATTTTGGTTCCTCAATGTTCCATAAAAAGGAATCCTTCTTCATAAGGTCATTAGAGCCCAAGCTATGGTGGAGAAATTCTTCATAAATATGCAGTAAAATCCTGTATATCCCAAGAGCTCACATAGTTTCTCAAGTGTTTTGGGAGAGGCCAGTCACATATTGCTGTTATCTTTGTAGAGTCTGAACACACACCTTTTGCTGAAATAATATGCCTGAGGTACTCTAAGGATGCCCTTGAAAATTCACGTAGGAATTCCTTGGTGTACAAAATTTCCTTGGCTAAGATTTCAAGAACAATATCTATACCCTTTAAATGATTTGCCAATGAGTTTCTATAAAAATCTAATATCATAAAAAAATACAAGTACAAGCCTGTAGAGAAACTTACTGAATGCTTGGTTCATCAATGATTGGAATGGTGCATAGGCATTACAGAGCCCAAAAGACATCACTCATAATTGACAATGGCCTTGATGGGATTTGAAGGATGTATTCTCCTAGTCTTGCAGCCGAACTGATATTTGTTAATATCCCGATCTGAGATCTTTCTTGGAAAATTTCTTGGCCCCTTGTACCTCATCCAACAAATCATCAATCCAAGGCATGGGAAGTTTGTTTTTGATTTTGTTTCGAATGATCTCTATGTAATCGATAAAAGGTGTTAGGACCCATCCTTCTTCCCGGACTGGATGAATAGTCACGAGTAAGTGTTTCGGGTAGTTCATACAAGACTATTTTATACTTGAAGAGAAATTGTGGAATCTTTGGGATTTGGACCCATGGATAAGAAGGATTGACATGCACGCAATACAATAGTTCCATTAAACCAAAATGCTCTTTCGATGAAAGCTTATTCACTTTTCTAGAGTCCACAGTCTTGATATCCTTTGGGTTTAAGGATTTGATAGTAAACTCATGATCATCATGCTTGAAGGAAAGGAACATCTATTGATGATTGATGGGATAAACTCCCAACGAGTACATTTGTTGAATGCTAAGCACAACATTAACTCCCTCATATCTATGTATGATCACCCATTATAATCTCCACACTATGAACCAGCCTAGGCATTGAATGTTTCTACTTAAATGGGAAGTTTTTCAGAGGTATCAAGGTGAAGATCCAATATCGGGATTTATTTCTTCTTGTATAGGAAAAATTAGCAGGTGTCAAGACTGTGTGCGACCCACACATTTAAGCAAGAGACATTGATGATTTTCCTTCTTTTGGTGCAAGTGGGTATTGTTCATGTTCACATTTGAATTTTGGTCAAGTACATCATTTGCTTCTGACCTAGATGCAAATGGACACACATGTTCAGCCATGTAAACTTTCTCAAGGTACACCGAAATGACACTCTAGGGTTGGGAACATCTATGATAAATGTGAAGGTTTAGGGATTAGGGTTTTATATGGATTGACGGTAGGGTTTTTAAGCTACAATGACTTAGAATTTCCATCTTCCTTAGTTCTCCTAATACACCTTTTCATCAAAACCCAAAAAGTTTCTTTTAATGGCCTATAGATGAACTTTGTCTCCTCTAGCTAAAGTAATGGCTTTTTCCAAAAGATTTTGGCTCAAACATTCGTACCATTGAATTTTTGACCTTAGGTTGAAGATGCAAATCTTGTGCACTATTCTGTTGAGAGTTTGGCCTTGGACTCCAAGAGTCTAAATTTCTCTATTTTTTTCTAGTTGTCATGTCTTTTTGAAATTGGTGCATGAGCTGAACATCGTAAGAAGTGTCCTAGTTGTGATCTGCTCCTGGGTTAGGGCATTGACATACTCAATGACTCCACTTCCAATTTTTTCAGAGATCCACCTCTTCAAATGTGTGGGCTGCCCCTTCCAGGTGTTGTAGGGAAAAATTTAATCTCTCAATCATAGATATGCTACACCTTGAAGGCTAACTTGTTTGTGCTTAGCCTTACATGTGCCTCCACTTCCCTCCCAAAATCATATTCTGGAATTCTCATTTGGAGGTTGAATGGGGTTTGTTTGGAGCTTCGAGTGGTTGGTGAGTGTTGGGGGCGTTAACCCTCGTTCCTCGAGACTTTTCTCCCTCTTCCCCTTTAGAAATTTTGGGGTTGTGTACTGAAGTATTTTGATTTGAGTCCATGAACATTCTTACTAGGGATTGCATATCATTCGCCATTCTCTCTGCAAAAGATTCTCTTTCAAATCAAACTTTCCTATGAATGCAGATTGGTTCCTTTGGCTCCTCACATTTTTGTAGTGATGATGCAGATACAAATATGATTCTTAATAAATGGAAAAATATGTGGGCACCTTCACATCCGAGATGGATTTATACTTGCAAATTTTGTGTTGAACACAAGAGGCCTTCTTGAAGCAACTCTCTTTGTTCATTAGATTGATATAAATGCCAAAGATGATAGGCAAGCTCAGGTTTTCTCTCAATTTGTACTTAAGGGAGAAAAACTCTAATTACATAATGCGATTATCACTGAACTGATTCTAGGTACTCAAATTGAATATTGACCTCTAAAACTAATATTAATGGTAATACCATGACCTAAAGGACACAATAGCACACAATATAATGCTAATAGTAAGTTTTGTCTAGGTACACAACAATCTTTCTTTAATTGCCGTTAATTACTATAATGCTTGGACTCTTATTAATTGTGATGACTAGTTGGGATTAGTAGAGTGCAGAAACCCTTGAAATGAACATGTGCCTCACTAGGCATTCTTTGTAACCGTCTCCTAGAGGTGATGTTAGTTTGTTACTGACCTCTCACTCTTTGGTGCCTAGTTTAACAACTATCATCTTTGATATCATTTGGGCATTAGGGTACATTTGTCGAAACTGAATACACAGATCCTATGCCAATGTTGGAATTCTTATTTGAATTTCCGCATTTGGTGTAGAGTCTGTATCTTGTCATCATGCATTCTCCCAATATAATAATAATTCTCGAACCATGATTGATGGTTATTTTTTTAAGGGTTGTGTTTGAGATCTGATCTAAGGGATTAACTCAGAGTTTCCCGTTGGAATTAGATTTCTTCATTCGAGCCATGATTATTGAAACTGCAGTGAGGTTTAACTTCAAAACATGTAACTGCTGTAAATTCTAGAGAAGAATTCCTAGATCTGAAAAAATCGACGAATCTAAACTGTATATATAAAAACCTGAATTCTCAATACTTGGAGGAAAAGACTGAAAAATAGAACTTTTATGAAAGAACATAGGTGTAGTACTTTTGAAATGTGATTTCAGACGGTACCGTAATATCCCCTTCTCGGTCGAAGACTTTTAGCCCAAGTCTGTTTCCCGACAGCTAAAGGCTGTTAGAAAGGGAAACTTATCATAATAAATTAATTATAAAAGTGCAATATAAAATCATATTATAAGCACTTAAAATTAATTTATTAATGATAAAGTCAATTTAAAAATAGAAAAAAGCAAACAAAAGGGAAAAAACATTTAGTAAAAAATGAATCAGTTCAAGGAAAATGC
The DNA here is from genome assembly GCA_018340775.1 of Taxus wallichiana var. yunnanensis. Lineage (NCBI taxonomy): Eukaryota > Viridiplantae > Streptophyta > Pinopsida > Cupressales > Taxaceae > Taxus > Taxus wallichiana. The sequence continues at coordinate 758,901,219 of CM031239.1, read as the reverse complement.
GACTTGCCTAAAGAGAGAAGGTTGGTGGGAAAAAGCATTAAATGAAGGGGCAAATCTGATTGGTCATCCAAGGTGGCTATTTGGGTCACAAGTTCTATAAAGGAAAGTCGACTTGCCTTTGGAGGCACCACTTGATTATTCTCTTATTTCTGATTTTGTCTGAAGCTTATAGCTTTGTCAAAAATATTTCTAAAGACGAAACCCTTTAGAAATACTCTCTTGAGGACAAAAACCCTCCAAGAGATCAAGGATTCTCCACTTTGGGGTTTCCATTGTGCATCATTGATTTAGCAATAATTTTCAGCGTGTTTCCAGCAGTTGAAGGAGAAGATTTGCAGGTTTTGTCAAGGGTTTTGAAGAGAGGATTGCTATCATCTTTTTGTGCCCTTTTTTTCCAGTGGAGCGACCTACTTCTAGGATAAATCTGAAGTGTTTGGAGGTGTTTCAGATCTGATTTGAGTTGCTGCTTCTTAATCTGATTTTTATAAATCAAATCAGCCTATTTTCAGAATTTTGGGTGTTAAAAAGGTACCATTTTCATCTATATTTAAGGGCAGCCTGTCTGCAGATTTTATAGAATTATTTCAGCCTTGTTGTGTCTCAAAATCTGGATTTTCTTCCATATATTGGCTATATATTTAAATTAAGTGGAGCAGATTTGATTGGAAAAATCATAGTTTAATTGCCGATTTTTAAGAGTTTCCTCTCATACCCTAGTCGCACTTTTTAGTATTTAATTAAGATCTGCAGTTATAATTTTTGGATATCTTTTATAAATCTGCATTTGGTGATTGGAAATGCCTCAAATCCCTTGGGGGTTGAAAAGGGTCTTTTGGGGACATTACATGTACATAAAATAGGAGATTTTTCCCAAGGAGTCATGGACACCAACATGAGCTAAGAATTTATCCAAGCATAGTATAGATATTGCATGTGGCCAAGACACAGTCTCCATAGACTTGTGCACAAAACAATTTCCATCCGAAGCATACCCCACTCTTGACACTTGCGAGCCTATTTATAGCTTATCTCCCACTTTAACTCCTGTGTTAGCATGTGGGGTGATTATATTGTTGCAAAAACTATGTTAATGAACAAAAATACAACTGATCGTGAACAAACAAAAATTTAAATAACCATAAATTTTTTTAATGATTTACACAAGGTACCAACTATTAATGCTGGATGGAGTAGTTTATCTTCAGGGAAGGGTGGCTTTTGTAGTATTTCTAGGCCTTCTCATGCATGGTTTTGAATGGTAAATGCTTCCATTGAATGATACATTTTTAGAAGACCTTAAGTCCTCGATTTATCTTGAGTTGCCAAAGTGTGTTTTGGATCAAAAGAACATGTTCTTCATCATTTGTAGAGGCAAGGAATATGGAATTTTGATCTTGTTTTGCCACTGCTTTCTTCAAGCATGAGGCATTAAAGGTGTTACAACCTAAGATCTTTGACCATATTATGTCAACTGTTCGTATTCCGTTCATTCCACCAATACGCTCCCAAGTCCCCGTAATTGTGATCTATTTGCCAGAATCAAAGGGCTATGTCAGGATAAATACACCTTCCCAAAGAATTTAAAAAAAAAGGCTCTAAACTCCAAATCCAAATTACACATCAAGTATTTGACTTTCAAGAGCTTTAGGATAAGGTAAAAATAAAAGGGTAAGACATAGAAAAGGGGTGTCCACTAGTGATGCAATCATAATGCGACTCGCAAGGTGATCACCCAATCATATATTGCAAACTTCACAAAATTAATTTATCTATTACCACGTAAACCACACTGACATAACCATATACTTTCGCTAATAAGATTTCACATTTACAAGGCTAGAACAAGGGTGACAAGCAAACACTACGACTAGAAATTGTTTGGCCCCCATGACTGTGTGCACATTTGTTCCCTCATCCCTTGACCATTTATAGTCCCGCACACTTGATGCGCACATCAAATACATCCAAGATAGAAATCTCTAACAACTATAAATCATAATAACAAGTAAGCATATATTGTCAACAAGACAAACTGATTCATTTAGGTCTCTACAACATGATAAGCACAATGATGAATTCAACATAATATGGTAATCCATCATACAAGTATAATCCTCTACCTCAGCGAGCAACATCATGTGAAACAATACATCACAATGATATGTGTTTCTGAATGGAAAAATTAACCATATAATCACGAATCTCCATATATATCTCTAACCATGTGAACATAACAAACCGGGATAGTCAAATAAATGCTGCAAATTGAAGCAAAATCTAGGCACTACGTGCTGCAAAACAATATAATATTGTCTAGTCTGACACACGAGATAAAAACAATAGGAATAAACTATGGAAACAAAATTGGGCTCACACGCATGGTTCAAAAACTCTGACACGGGAAAAGCTAGACAGGCCACAATTTTGATTCAGACTTACACTCAATGAAGAACTTGGCAAATAAATAACTGTATAAATTCATATTTACCATAGCAAGGAAAAAAATGTTATTAATTTGTTTTTGGTTGGCAAATTTCTGCACTTGACTCGTGACTACTTGCGAATTTTTTAGGAGAAAAATTAGTGATTACTTGCTAGAAACTTGCTCGTCAAGTTCCTGATGAGTAACTCCCGAGCGAAAACCCATGAGAACTCAACCTTCAGTCGGGTACTCTTTGAGTTTTTAATGTGTTGTGGAATAAAGTTTTCAAACTTGTCTATGTAGATTCCAAAGAGAGTCAGCGAGAGAGGACACTCCGACTTGACTCCAATTGTACTTTTGACATAGTTGAGGAGTGTGTGGGAAGTCTGAAATTTACCAACAACTATCTTATAGAGGCTTACCATAGCAGTAATAAAGTGCTCTGAGATATCACATAACATATAGAATAACAAGTGTTTGGGCATAATGTCAAAGGCCTTTCTAAATTCTACAAAGCAATAAAAGACTTTAAAAGACTGTTGCCGACCTCCTCAATGCTAGCTCAATAATCTGGAGCTCTCCTCAAGTTTGCCTGCCTTCTTATTCAAAATTACCCTACTCTAATTGCTTAGAGAGTTTCATGTTGAATACGGTAGCATAAAGCTTGGAATATGTGTTAGGTTTGAGGCATGTTCTGATTTATGAATGGGGTGAATGATGTGCTGCAACTAGGAGAGGGTAGCCTAAGCAAACAATCCCATCAAATAAATGTGCAATGTGAAAAACATACAATCTAATGCCATATTTGATAAATTTGGCTTTAACCCTTCAAAATCAAATAGCGTTAATAATGCGTAACTTTCAAAGTGCTCTCATGATTTCTTTTGGTTACAATTAATTACTAGACGTTGGGGAGAGGGTAGTTGGACAATAAGATGATTCTAAGCATCACAGGGTCTATGCATACCAGGTCCTATATGGGTGTCGATATCAATAGAGCGGGATTTCCTTGAAAGGAGAGTATATCAAAAGGCCTTAGGGAACTTTAGAGGGTGTCAAGGAACACACATTGGCTAGAAGAAATAAATTTGTGTTTCTTATGTTCTAGAAAACAACAATACTATGAGTGGAAGAGATGGTGGCAAGATCACATGCTAGGAAAAAATAGTCTCATGTGCGCAGTTTTACATTCCTCATCAAAGAAATGATTTATGGGACAAGAAGCATCGGGAAAGTTGATTTTGAATGGTGGAATGCACAAAAATGAGTCAAAGGTAGCTTCCCACAATAAATAGACAAGTAGTCATATTTTTCTTTAGCTATAGCTGTAGGGTGGATAATACCTGATATGAATTTAGATAGACAAATGACATTGTTGTGAGCATGCCACACATCAAAATGAATTGTGATATGGTCAGTAATGAGGAACCTCAAAGGAGATAGGGGAGCGGGTAGAGAATAAATACCGAGTAAAATTAAAACAACATGATCATGGTGGGAGAGTTGATTAGTTATATGTAAGTCATGAATTTAGAGGGTTAATTACTTGCTAAACAGTAAGAAGTCAGTCACACTTGTGCCGCCACTATGGGGATAGCAGGCGAACCCACTAGAATTCAGAAACCACAAAAGCCTATTAAGAATCAGGAAACCATGAGACTTACACAACTCTAGAAAATGTCTCCTATAATTTGTGACCAAGTCCTTCCCATTTGTTGAGGCTCTTGCATCCCAAGGTCCTCTGGATCCAACTCAAAAAAATAACATGAATGCTTGGTGGGATAATGGGTGCGTGCCTAGTGGGTTTCAATGTGGGTATTAAAATTGCTAAGAACAATGACATCATCCACGGAGTACATAGAAATGACTAGATAAAGGTCAAGATATGGGTCACCATTTGTGTGAACTACAATAGATGAAGCTTTGTTGGGAGCGCATGGGGTTATTCGAGCTGTTTGAGCTTGGCGATCTTCTCATGTGACTGAATGCTTAAGGCATGCAATAATACTGTCTTTCTCATGCATGGTCCTAAAGTTGCGGTAATTGGTCTTGAACTCATCTCTTATTCGCTCCATATGTGAGAACCAACTTTGAGTTTAATGTATAGATATTTGGGCATCAAGACCTTCCTAAGTTGAGGGGTTTCCATCCTCGACCTACGGAGTTCCAGAAAATTTCAGAGTATTGTTAGAATATTTATCTAATATTGCTTGTAATAGAGTAACTGATACTGTTATGTAGTTTGTTTAGTTTTTTGTTAGGATTTCATAGAGCTGATCTTGGCTATTTGTTAGTCAACTCATACAAAGGTTTGGCTGAAGCCAAAGATAGCTTAGTTGTTGTAGAGGAGGTTGCTTCATTCTTGCATGTACTTTGCCAATTTAATAGACCATTCAATATGTATTATTCATTGCTTGTATAATAAATCTTATATGGTATCAAAGCTATATTTTTGGGAGCCAGGTGAATATCTGAAGGTAGCTTCTTGCGTTCTGGTTAATCTAGAAGGTGAGAGAGAGCAAGTTATAGCTTAGTAAGGCAAAACAAGCAATTGCATTGTTGGTTTTTTTTTTTATTATGCTGAGAGTGCATAATTCTAAAAGAAGTGCCGTAGTATAAGTTTACTTGCTGGGTGCAGGTTTGCTAACAGATGAAGCACCATTATTCAAGGAGTGTTATATTGATTATTTGGAGCTTTTCGGCGTGAAGCAGCTTGAAGAAGCACCTGTTTTGTTTGTGGCACAGAAAACTAATCAAGGTTGTTTTCTATTAAATTTTATTGTATTGTCGTTCTTTGCTGAAGGCATTTGAGGAAAAGGCATTTCAGATTCTAGAGAGAGCTGTTTTGTTGCTATTAGATAGCGTGGAAGAGAGGCATTTGGGCAAGAAGAGGTGAGGCGTTGGGAATGAAATGAGGCTGCAGTATTTATATTTCATTTGTTGTTATTCTTCTTGGTTTTTACTGGTCCGAAAAGACTTGAGGCAACATTGCTGAAAGTGTAAATAAATGGAGGACGTTTTACTAGGAGGCATCTAAGAGTGCAGCAACAACCAGCACTTTGAGGGGTGCATCTGTAGAGACAAGCCGCACAGCCCAAGGAATAGGTGAAGGCATTCGAAGGAAGAAGTGCACCAAGAGAGAAGTGCAGGCGTTAATAAAACATTAAAATTTAAGCTAAAGTTTTGATTGTTTATTAAATTCTAGAGGATGTGTATTACTTTCTTTTTAAAGTTTATTGAAATTAAACTTTAGAAAAGATTTAAATAATTGTTTTAAGTTCCTGGGAAAACTCAATTAATTCAGTATTGGGCGATCCGTGAAGGTCTAGGAGCTGAAAACTGGCAGCATTGGCCGGTTTGGGTATAGAAATCCGGTAGAAAATGAATTTCTTTAAAAATCCTGGTAACTATTCTAGAACAATTATTTTAGTTTAAAACTAGGGAAGGAATGACTAGTTTGCAACATTTACTTTTTCCTGATTCACAAAAGTTGACGGAAGAATTCTAATATGTGGAGCCACAAAATTTTGACGATATACGAATATCGCAATATTGATCAATCATCAAACTGTGAATCAGACCAAAAATTGACTTGGATGCCAATGATAAACATCATAAGGAAGCTTTAATGTTGCTGAAACTCTTTGTTGCAGATAACCTGTTTCCAAAGGTTGGAAATGCAAAAGTAGCTTCTAAGTTGTGGAAAGACTTGAGTGCAAAATACCAAGCTTCAGAAGGCAGTAGGATTTTGTATTTGAATTTATTTTATTTTCCACTAAGATGTAGGAGGGTGGTTCTGTTTCTGAGTTTATATTATAGTTGAAGGATATTCGAGAACAATTGAATGCAGTTGAGAAACCTGTAGATGAGCAAGATCTTATTGCTTTGGTGTTGTAGAATTTGCCGCCATCATTTGATGCCTTCATCGATCCTTACACATGATTGCGGAGACTCAAGAACTCACATTTGAACAATTATCAGGACTATTGTTGCAGAAAAAAATGTAGGTGAAATTTGGTTGAAGGATCAACTTCAATTGCCACAAAGAGTGCATTTAGTGCATGTTGGTTCAAGGGGAAGGGTAGACAATCTAGTCAGAGCAATCCATTTAAGGAGTCTTTGAAGAGCAGTAATGCGGAAAAGAAGGCTAAGTGGAAATGTTTCTACTGTAAGGAACCTGGTCACCCTTTGAAGGGTTTTCGAAAGCGACAACAAATATGGCAAGTGAACAAAAGAAATCTCGGTATGCCAACATTATCAAGGAGATGAAAGAGATAAAGAGGAGGCACCAAGTGACTTTGCTTTTGTAGCATTTCAGGATTAGTCCAAAGAGTCATGAATCGGTACTTTGATTCAGAGCATCATGACACTATACGTGTCATAAAGACTGGTATGTGAATTTCATTGAGGACAATAATAGTAAAGAATTTGTTTCCTTGGGTGATGGTTGGACTCATTTTGTTAGAGGATGTGGGGATGTTCAAGACTTCAAGTTACAATAAACAATGTATTTAGATATACATTTGTAAGGTTAGATATGTACCTGATATGAATAAGAACCTATTATCTATTAGTGAGATCACCAAAAACAAAAGTCTTGTTGTAAAGTTTCAAGGAAACAAATGTATAGTAACTACTATCAATGATAAGAAAGTAATTGCTGTTGGTATTAGGAAAAGGGGTTTATACAAACCCATAGATCCTAAAACAACAAAAAAACATGCACTAGCTATAGTTGAAAACACTAGTATTCTTTGGCACGGAAGATATGGTCACCTCAGTTATCAATATCTAAATATGTTTAGCAAGACAAATATGGTGAATGAGTTCTATCTCTTCAAGAAAGCTAGAATGTTAGTATAGGGTGTTAGTTTGGTAAGAAAATTAGACATCTGCTTGCTATTAATAAGGCATGGAGAGCCTTAGGGGTATTGGACTTGGTACATGCGGATTCACATGTTCTAATGAAAACTCCTACAATATCTGAAGCTCTATATTTCTTGTTGATTGTTGATGATTTTCTCGAGAAATGTGGGTGTACTTCCTAAATAGAAAATCGGATTGCTTTTCTAACTTCATTGCATGGAAAGCTTTTGTTGAAAAAAATCAAGTAATCAAGTCAAAGCTCCTACGTCGACAATGGAGGCGAGTTCATCTCAAAACAATTTAAAGAGTATTGCAGTGGGAAGGTATACTCAAACAATATACTACTTTTTATACTCCTTAGCAAAATGGAGTCTTAGAAAGGAGAAACAAGACAATTATGGAGATGACACGTTGTATGGTGTAAATCCGAAATGTATCGTTTCGGTATTGGGTAGGATCTGTTAATACTAATGTGTACATCCTTAATAGAAGTCCATGTAAAGCTCTGCAGAACATCACCCCGAAGAAGAATGGTTAGGTAGAACACTTGATGTAAGTGATTTCTAAATTTTCGGCCATATTGCTTTTGCTCTAATTCCTCAAGAGAAAAGGAGTGGTCTAGATGCTAAAAGTAAAACATACGTGTTTGTTGGCTATACTGAGTAGTCCAAAGCATATAGATTATTAAACATCTTTATGAACAAAGTTGTGGTGAATAGAGATGTTATAATAGATGAGGAAATTCCATTTTTTCCAAGCAATGATAAATCTTTTGATATTCGTAATCAAGGATAATTGCTTATGATTTTGGAACAAGTTCAAATACTAAGGTTGAACATGGCTACAAGAGGGATACACCAAAGGAGTCAAATTCCAAGGAGGGATCTAGTGAAGGAAATAATGATTCACAGTCAGATCAGACTAGCCAACACAAAAGATTGAAGTGGTACTATGCCACAATAAAGGATGTATGGGAGGGTGAGCTTCCATGAACAATGAAAGGAAGATCCATGAGATCTTGGAATAGGTATGTTTTGCTCTTACTTCGGTTGTTTCACAAGTATTTGAGTGAAATACTTTTGCAGAGGCCAAAGGGAAGCATGCGGGGAATCTGCCATAAAGATGGAATATGCTTTGATCAAAGGCGGAACTTGGGTGTAAGTGGATTTATAAAGTTAAATGTAAATCAAATGGTTTTATAGACAAGTACAAAGCTTGTCTTGTTGCTAGAGGATATGCATAGGAAGGCGTAGATTATGAAGAAAATTTGCCCCTATTGTGAAAATGGTAACATTTTGAATGGTCATTGCTATTGTTGCTTAGTTTGGATGGAAGGTATATTAGATGGATGTTAAAAGCGCTTTCTGAATAGAGATTTGGAGGAAGAAGTTTACATGACTCAGCCACAAGGATTCCAGATTCTTGGAAAATAACATTTGGTTTGTTGGTTAGTGCAGTCATTTTATGGACTTTAAGTAGGTTACCCGCACCTTATATTTCGAACTTGATAAATATCTTAGAGAGTGGTTTTGGAAGAAGTGATTTTGAACCTACTCTCTAAGTAAGATTGGTTGGTGATGACATAGTTGTTCAAGTTGTCTATGTTGATGATCTTGCCATCACCAAAAGCAACGTTGACTTAAGTCAATAGGTGAGAGCTGATATCTGTTTTGTGTTTGAAATGACAGATCTAAGCTTGCTTCAATATTGTCTAGATGTAGAATTTTGGCAAGCTAATCATACAATTTTTGTATCTCAAACCAAATACGCCAAATCTTTGTTAGAAAACTTCAGAATGCATGATTATAATTCAACAACTACACCTCTGGAAGTTGGGATAAAACTCTCAACTAACACTGATTCACCACCAATTAGTGAAACATTGTGTCGACAACTGGTAGGTACTTTGATTTATCTTACTACCAATAGATTGGATTTGTGTTTTGTCGTAAATCGTCTTTCTGCTTCATGTATAAACCACAATGGCGAGATGCAAAGTGAGTTCTTAGATATGTCAAAGGAACTCTTGAATTCGACATTTTATATCAAAAAATTGTTGATTTTGAGTTAATAACATGATATAGTGATTTAGATTGGGCAGGCTTAGTTGATTTAACGTGGTCTACAAGAGGTTATGTTTTTACTCTCGGTTCAAGAGTTTTTTCATGGCAAAGTAAGCTTCAAACTACAATTGTCTTGTCTTCCACTGAAGTTGAGTACAAAGCAGTTAGTGCAGGTTGTGAAATAATGTGGATTCAAACAATACTGGAGGATCTTCAATGTGATCAATATGCACCCTCACTAATCTTTTGTGACAACCAAAGTGTTCTCAAGTTGGAGAAGAACCCAGTTTTCCATGCCAAAACTAAGCACAATGAAGTTCACCATCATTACATCTGTCAGCTGGTTGATAATGAAGACATTTGTCTTTATTATTACAATTGTCTTTTTATTGTCCTACAACAAAACAAATTATTCATATAATGACTAAACCTCCGAGTAAAGATAAGTTCGTAAAGCTTAGAGAAACTTGCTTGTTTCCGATTTAGTCATTAAAGGGTGTCAAAAATTTATTTGATATTGCTTGTAATAAAGTAACATAACATTACATAAGTAACCTAGTTTTTATTTGAGATTTCATAGAGCCAAACTTGGCTATTTGTTAGTCAGCTCATATGAATATTTGGCTGAAGCTAAATCTAGCTTAGTTGTTGTAGAAGAAATTTTCTTCATTATTACATGTACGTCGCCTATTTAATAGGTCATTTAATATGTATTATTCACACGTTGAATTTTAAATCCTATTAAAAACTTTCGAGAGTCAAATTAATTTTTTGGTTGTGAGGAGAAGCTTGCTTTACTAGGGTTTCATGAATGCTTTAGGTCTACCTGTCTTTTTGAAGTCGAGGCGAGCCCCATATTGCCTTGCAGGTTTTTAGGCTTCTTGCATTTAATTCAGCATTAACCCCGTCCTTTGGGAGGACAAATAGTCTCACATATGGCCCTCGCCTTGCCAAATGCAACTGTTGTTGCAAACGGTGACGAAAATGGAACCTAAGTGAGCTTGGAAGTTTGTTTTGAAAATTTATGGCGAGATGATAACTTTGATACACCTTAGTCTCCAATAACTATTACATAACTTTGTATGATGTTAATAATGTTTGTCAATGGAATGAATCTCGGTCTCATTGTTTACTAGGTCGATCATATCCCATCTCATCCAACTCTTTAGAACTAGGTTAAATACCATTGGGAAAGCCATGGTATTTAACTTCGCATGTCCGAAACCTTTCCAAGGATTTTTGTCTATTTTCCTTTGCGGACTTGTAGCATGTGATTGCTTTGCTTTCCAAGCCATGTACGCCGCTGGTTCATGGGCAACACTAATGATTTTGTCAAGTTGTTCTCGAGAGTTTTAGGTTTTGAACAAGCCTCCCACAAAGTTCCTATCTCGTTAAACTCTCGGGGTTGTTATTCCAACTTTAGTCTTTTCTTGACTATATTATTCATCTAGTTGGGCATGTTATTTTCTATGAGCATGATTGTTTCTACTTGTCACGATCGAAGAAATGTGTCCGTGTCGAGGTTGACCTCTTGAAAGACTTGAAAGAGTTGGTCAAACTAGAGGTAGGCTCGGAATGTTTTACACAAAAATTGATTTACATCAATTTGTTGAGGACTTGCTTTTGTTGTCAAACCCTTGACCATAACATTCGTGATTTGTCTACTTATGTCTCGAGTTGACTCAAAGCCATCGATCGAAAAAGTAACCTTTGCAAATAATAATAGTTGGACTACTATTAGAAATAAGAAAGCACCAACCAGAGCCAAAATTGAAGGTTGTTAGTTCCGTTGTGATTGCTAATAGTAAACCTACCACTTATAGTAAACCCTAGTATGTCAAAAAGGTTGAGGTTAGGTTTCCTCCCTCCTCAATATCACAAAGTCAAACTTCTTGAGTCCTCGTGGGTCAATTCGTTACTTTGCTTATTGGGAAAATTTCTTCCAACCCTTTGCCCTCTAGGTGTTTGCGCAATCCGCCTCATGGTGTTGGCGACTCATCCAAGTGCTGAAAATGGGGCTAAGCACCACTCCATGAGTAACAAGGTTGCAACCTTAAATTCCGAGGAAGGGTTTGAAGATGGGCAAGGAGAATTGCACATGGACGATTTCTCATGATTATTCTCTCTTGGAATATATGCTTCCTAACATGAGCTCTCATGAAAGTGCTATGTGAGATTTGCTTGTTAGCAACTTGGTGCCTTTGATATTGTTTGGTTGTAGGAAGTTAAGATTTCTGGTTTTGTTTTTGTAAACTACACTCAAGAATATTTGGTCCAAGCTATGGCTTTCTACATTGTGCATGAGTATGGCACCAATATTTTGATTTCTCCTAGATTTGCAACTTTGTTCTAGCTTTAGTGGAGGATTTGATGCACCACATTATCTAGGTCATGTTTGACATTAATAGCCATTCCTTGGGGCTAATTAGTGTCTACGTCCCTAATGATGGCTTGGATTAGGAAGGGCTTTGCAATGGATGGCTAATAGCTTTCCTTTTCCACATGGCTCATTTCGACCACTTTAATATGGTTGAGTCTCTTGCGGACAAAGCGAGGCCTTACTAATGCATTGATGTGCCGACGAGTGTGAAACTTCATTTTACTTAAAAAATGTTAGGGTTTGTTAGACCCTTTGTTTCAACGGTGCACATTTACTTGAAAGCCTTGGTTTATGTGATCCAATGGCTGAGCGGGTCCATAACTGGTACTCAAACAGTTGGATTGCATCATCATGGTAGATCAACACATCTTCACTTTGTAGAGCTCCCACGGAGAACTCATCATCGTCCACCCAAAAATTATTTTTTTCGGCCAAAGTCCCATCACTTTTCATTCGAGTGGGGTAGTGGGCCACAAAAAGTGCCAAACAAGCAATTCTTTCGAATACGTTGCTTTTAATGAATGAAGCTATGTTCTAACTCATCACCCGGATATGGAACTTGGTGACATGTCCTCCTACATCTCTATTGGCATATTCACCCGAGTTTACCTAATGGTGAAGAATTTGTGCTCTTGAAGGAGAGCTCACAAGTTCGAATCCTATAGGGGTAGGTTATGTACAACACAGTTAGGTGCCTCCTACATACTAGGAGTACGAGGTAGTACCATATGCTATAAGCCACTTGTAGAACCAAACCAAGTTGTTCGACATTGTGGACTATAAGAGAACCTTTCCAAACCTTTACACAACCACCTAGATCAAGCGGTAGAATGATTTTTTCGATCGCACCACCTCTTTCCTCCATGCCAACTTGGCAAGTAAATGGCAAGGGTTCTCAAGTGAGCTGATTTTGCCTTCGCTAAAGAAGTTTTGAGAGCCACGACACAACTCAAGCAAAGTCCGCTTGATTCGTGCTTAGAAGCTATCGCTGCTCGGCTTAAACATAAGCTCAAACTTGCAAATTGCCATGCTGCCAAAGGTGCACAAATTTGTGCCCTGATGCATTGCCTTAAATTGGAAGATTGGGTTGTGAAGGATTTTTTTTCAAATCCTTGCATTCCAAGCAATCCTAGGAGTAGATTAAATCCATTAAGGTTGCTCACTATCGCCTCATGTAGTGTCTCAAAATCTCTTTGGCCTTTCTTGATCACTATAAATTTATTTTTCTAGCCTAAAATGACTAGCAAAAATGCGTGCAAGCTTTAAGAATATATGGATATTGTTATGTATAAGCTTGACTCTTCTTTGCGTAGTCTCTATGATGCTACACTGGACAGGTTTGTGAATTTCACAAAGCTTCTTGGTAAGTCATCGCAGAGATCTTCTTCAAGTCTATATTGAAGTGTTGTAAAACAAAGTCATAGAAACCTTATTGATTGGGGAAACATAAAATTCATTCCTAAGGCTGGTGGTTGGAACTCGTTAACAATTGGAGACCTCACCTTGCTTAATTCTCTTATAAGATTCTTGCGGAAGCTTTGGCACTCTGCCTTTGCTATATTCTTTTAGCTATCATTAGATCGAGCAAACGAGATTCATCAAAGCCCAATAAATTTTTGACAACATTAGTGTGGTTTTGGAAGGGATGGAATGGGCATGTACCTCTTAGCACTAGAACATACCTTAGTCTTTGAGCTTGATTTCAAGAAGTTGTATGATAGGATTGAATGGCCTTTTATCTTGGCTATTCTCAAAGCATTAGGGTTAGGCGAATGCTTTTGCTCGGTTGTCCAAAGTTTGAGGAAATTGGTCTTTTTCATTCCAAGAGACGGGATGCCCTGTTAGACCAATGTATGTGCTTTTGCATAAAACTTTGGCTATTTGTTAGCTTTTCGGGCTGAGCAAGGTCTTATCCATGGTATCATGCTTCTTGATAGGAAGCATCAGCTCATTAATGGGTATTTTTCCGATGATTCTTTGCTTTTGCTTGTCGAGAACGAAACTTCCTTATGTGAAGCTATGGCTGTCTCGACACTTTCTACAAAGCTATGGATTTCAACCTTCAACGATCTCAAATTCAATGTTTCTTGCAGAGTTCAATGACCATGCTTAATTGGCTTTTGACCTTCCGGTGGAAGTGGATCACTAGAGGAGAGATGTTCAAATTCATAGGCATCCCTTATGCCTTCGATGGCTCTCCTTTTGAGTTGTGGGAGTATGTTCTAGATAGAAATGAAAAGAAGGTAGTGTTTTTCAATTACAAAACCTCTATCCCTTACGACAAATTTCAGATCTGCCCCAAAGTTTTAACCGCCACACATGTTTATTACTCTTCATGCTGGTCTCCCTCTAAGGTCGCGTCACAACAGGCCCACTAAGCTTCTTAGGGATTTCTTTGAGCCAATGCTAAGCAAACTAGAGGTATTACGGGGTTGCCTAAGATGTGTGTTGTCTCCCACAATCTTAAAGAGGCACATGAATCATTGACTTGCACAGATAGTCTTGCAATGTGTGCTAATAGGGTTGTTTGTGCCATTAAAGGGCAGCTTGTAAAAGTTTGCTTTGATAGTTATCTGTAAAATTGACAAGAGCAATTTTGCAAATAACCATACCAAATTTCGTTTTGGTCCCCTGAGAAGTCTATTAACGTTCAAGATGGCCTAAAACTCCTTTTTGGAAATCAAGTTTTAAAGAACTTAGCCATTTTGCACCTTTTTGAACTGGGCGCAAGAAATGTCATGTCAACATCAGAGAAGTTGCGCCCCTTTGGCGCAGGAAGGACATGTCAACATCATTAAACATGCACCTAAAAAGTGCGCTAAGGCACTGAAAACATCATGTCAACATAGAAAAATGTGCGCTTAAGGCACGGGAAATTTTGTGTTGACATCCTAGAATATGTGCTTAAGGTGCTGGGACTCCTATGCCGACCAACCAACTTGCGCCAAGGCGCATCCAAACCCGTGTTGACACTATGAAAACCGCGCCAAAGAAGTTGGTGGCGTAATAAATGCTAAATTTTCTATATATAGGCGCTTAACGCTTGTCATTTTCACGAATTGAAAATTGTGAAAAGTATTTCTTTGTGCACTGTCAGCGTTATCCCTGTCATCGCCCGCGTGCCGTTTTCGAGTTTGTGGACCCCAACGTCGTCCTTCGTCCTTTGTAAAACCGGGTAAGTGACTTTTATCCTCCTTGTTTTGTTTGTGGTTTTTGGTTGTGTTAGGTATTAGGATTGGTATAAAGGGTTAAATCTAAAAAGAACACATTTAAAATGAACTACCCAAATGAAACCCCTTTTTCTCCCCTTCCAGATCTGCAAATCTGGAAGGTCCCTGCCTCTGAATAAACCATCCTTTATATCTGCTTATTGCTACAAATCCCACAAACCCTCTCTTTGTCATTTTGCAAAATCAAAAGAGAGAGAAATCATGTGAAAAGAGAGAGCGGCCAAAAATCACCCAACTGTTGAAAACCTTGGCGCACTGGTTTTTCATGTTGTACACACACAGTCGCGCCGTAGCGCACTTCATGCTCGTGTAACACACTTTTCCCGCACACAACTAAAAATACTTGGCGAATTTTGTGAGGTGCGGGTGCACTTCTTTGAACAATAACATTATATGTTGTGTGATCCTGATCCGCGCGCGCTAAAACCTTTGGCGCACCGCCCCGCATGCAACATATCCATAACCTGCACCAAGTATAAACACTTAACAAATTTCCTAAGGGCGCAGGCACATCCTGACCAACATCAACATTGGATTTTGTGTCCTCTAAATCTGCGCCAAGCAGTTTTCCTTTGGCGCATTGAGCTCCTTTGCAACATCTTCAGAAATTGCGCCTTGGGCGCACTTAAAAGTCATGCAACACCATCCTTTTCTCGCTCCCGGCTAAAGCAATTTTTTCCAAGGTGCGGGCGCATGATCCTTAACACCAACATTGCATGTTGTGTGTTGCTTACCCGCGCCCTGCGCTTTTTCCTTGGCGTTGCCTTCAGTCATACAACACTCTCAAAAGTGCGCCCTTTATAACCCCTTTGGCGCAACTTTTCTCTTGTCAACATAGGCACACCTTTTTGCATGTTGACATCCCCAAAAGTGCGCCTAGCCTTTTCAAGCCTCTGCAAAGCATGCTATGAACTTGCGCCTTGCGCCCTAAGCCTTATAATTGCTCATTCTTCTTTCTGCAAGCTTTTATTATGGATAACATGACGGTTGACATGGCTCTTCTGTGTTGGACCTCCTTGATTCTCCTTGCAGAACAACAACAACCATCCTCGAGCCCACACATGTCTTCGTCAAGCAAAAAGCCAACCAAGTCTAAAGGAAAAGCAAAGTTGACAGAGCAAGAGATGAAGTATAAATATCAGAAAGTCAGGATGCCTGACTCATATGTAGAGAGTGATCTCGATATCAGAGACTTCAAGCTTGGGCACATTGATATGGAAGACTTCAGGCGAGAACCAACTAGGTAACTAGTGGCCCCTGGATGAATAAACTGGTGGGCAGTGGATTGCACTTTGTAGTTGGGCTACCAGTAAGTGTTGTTAATAACGAGTTCATCATGTTGGTGGCTCGATGCTATAACAAGGACACAAGATGTGTCGAGGATAAAGAAGGAAAGACGGTCATCGACCTCACAACTCGTCATTTTGAAATAACCCTGGGCATCCCTCATCACAGCGACGTCGCCATAAGCCTAGAAGACTGCAAGAAGGCATGGGACGACAATGAGGACAAGTGTATGTAAATGATGAACGAGCTATATCTTAAAAACAAAAAGCCGGTGAGCCGATGGCCTCAGACCATCCACCGTAGTGACTTCAATGAGGAACTGAGTGATACAATCACCTTCCTTAGCAGAGTATTTGGGCTTCCTGATGCCCATCATTTCCATAAATGGATGTTGAGGTACTTAGAGACCATGAGCAAGAATGTGCACGAGCGAGGCGTTTGGGTGAGGAGAAATCATTAGCGACACCATCTCTCAGCAAATTCAACAGGTCATGACAACTGGGAAGTTCTATATGAATTCCTACATTGTATACGCTGCAGCATCAGCGAGAGATTTCGCAGGCCTGGCTTGGAATGGGGTATGGCCCCAAGTCAAAATATATGAATACTACCCAGAGCTAAGGCTCGAGAACAACATCCCCCAGTTCTCAAAAATCAACGACGCCTTCTTCTATGAGGTGATCTGCCTATTGAGGCTGAATATGAGACATGGTCGAACTAGCCCCAGTGTGGTCACTGTCACAAAGAAGTGGGGAGCATTATTCACTCAGTTTCCCACATTCACATATCTCAGGGCGGTGAATTTTGAGGGTGAACCGACCAAGCTACCAAGGTATGCAGGACCCAAGCTGATCCTCTTAGAGTTTGTCAAGGCAACTAATCACATACCACGAGAGGTGCATGAAAAAAAAGAAGGGAGGAACTCCATTCCCCCTTACAGTGGGCCGATCCACCTACACCACACTGACCAAAGCACGGGAAATGTATGCCAAGCTTGAATTACTGAATTTGAAGCACAACTTCCTAGCAAGGTCTACCTTCGATTGCCGGAGTTGCCTCCCAAAGGCAAAAATTGATCCTATCTATGTCCCTGAGGTCGAGGACATCTACATCGACCTGACACACGAAATAGAAATCAGGCGAAAGGATCACTCCAGGCTGGCTCTAGAAGAGATCAAACACTATGGCATGGCCATCATTCCAAAAGGATTCCAAGAGCCTGATCAAGAAATTGATCAAGTTTACCTTGACACGGATGGGGACAATTGGCCGTTCGCAGAGATTGACAGAGCCAAGGCACCAAAGACCATTCAGAAAGGGTCAAGCACACGTTGCAAAGACACCGAACATTGGTGCAAATAGAATGGTCTCACCTACCTCGGGGTAGATTTCACTGCTTCTCCTTCAGGAAGAGCACCTCCAAGGCCGGCCCAAGTGCCGAAAGGAAAAGGGAAAGACAAGGAGGGAGAATCAAGCAAAGAAGAAGCTCCTCAAAGCCCTCCTACTACTTCTGAGAAGCAAGTGGTCGACCTAGTCTCTCCAGGTAAAGAAGAAGAGACCACCGAAGTCTCAACGGATACATCCACTCAGGATGTGGTCACAGCTACAACCACTGAGGTACCCACCATTCCTTCTTCCGCTCCTTCTCCTCCCCTGTCGTTGAAACATCTATCCCAATGGATGTTTCTTCTTCTCTCCCTTCCTCCCTTCTATCTCCCACCTCTTCCATCTTCTCCTCTCTCGCGGATTTGTCGCCTAGTGTTCCCTCCATCCCATTGCAGATCCCCTACGCCTCCATGTCCTTTTCTTCCCCTATAGTAACTCCAGACCCTACAAAGCGCATTAGACTCCTTGTCGATGCCACCACCAAGTGTCTCAACATTCTTCCCTGCGGCCTCTTCAGTTGCTTCCCCTTTCATTCCCATTTCTTCTTCCATTTCCTCTACTCCCTCTCCCTTAAGTCCAAGCTGAATCTCTGACCATCTGGGTCAACTCAAGAGAAAAGTTCCCATAGCACCCATGGACTTCTCTATTATTCCGAAGAAGGGACCAAAGAAGCAAAAAGCTATAACTTGCTTCTCTAAGAGCGTTTCAAGAGAGAGAGTCATGGAGATTGCATATCCTGATCCCACTAAAGAGAAGAAAGATCTGTCTCCTACAGACTTTACAGTGACTCAAGTCACAATGGGAACCTCATCTGAGAGCCTACAAGGAGAGGCCTTGTCTGCAGTAGATGCCCTCTGTAAGAAACTTCAAGAAGCAAAGGAGGAGAAGAGGATACTAAAAGAACAAAACAAACATCTTCTCTAAGCTTTGCAAAGAATGGGCAATGCTCCTCCTATGACTGCCGCCGAGCCTCCTGAAGTTCTCAGTCAGGACAAAATAAATGAATATGCCAAGATTGGATTGAGCGAGTCCTTAGAGATAGTGAGGAAATAATCAAGAAATTCACAGGACTCTACCAGGTGTAAATCAGGCAAATAAGGAGCTACAGGCAGTAGTAGGATCCCTCTCCGAGGAGTTGGACAATGCCAAATTGCAACATGAAACATTTTAGGCAATGGTCGACTGCTCAGCTGATGACCTATTAAAGGTCGGCGTCATTGATCACCTGCGGGCACACCACAAAGCTCTCGTTGCACTAGATTACCGGGTTGATCAAATGGAGTATATCCTAGAAAGGATAGACAAAATCAAGGATGAAGCCCTGGATGCAAAATATCAAATGGAGCAGACAGTCACAAAGATGGCTCCAGAGATGCTCAGTGAAGCGTTCACCTTGAGGGAGGCTAGATGATACAATCAAGATCTTCAAGGCTATCGTAACACAAGGTTTGTCGCAGAGGTCACTTTTGACCGAGAATCTATCAATAACCTTCTGGCTTGCCGCGATTTCATTGGATACTTGATTGAGGCAAAGCGAAGAGTACGCCGGGCTACCTGACAAGCTCAAGACTGAAAAAGAAACTTGCGAAGTTATTGGCGACCATTTCAAGGGTCCTGATCATAATCAACTTCAGATGATGATCAACAAGTTTATGGAGTATCGAGCTCAGTGTCACATCGCCTCTCTTGATCGGAAGCAAGACACTCTTTTCAAGCAAAGAGATGACGACGAATAGTTTCTCTTCTTGTGTACGCTTCGATCTTTTTGTAAAAATATTTAAAAAGTATGTTGGCATTTACGATGACATCATCCATGTTGCACCATGGGATGTTGCCATCCAAAAACTTGCCCAAAGTCAACTTTTGACTTTTTAGATATTTTGTAAATATCTTGTGAGATATTTTGTAAATAGTGGTTGGTTTCTTTTTGTCTTCTTTCTCCTTCTCCTTCTATAAATACTGGAATACTTGTATTCCGGTGGACATTTTTGTATGAAAAAGGAAGTGAAGAGAGAGATTTTGTGCCTTCTTGTAACAGAAGAGATATTAATAAATATGTTAAGACTTTGTGCTCAATATATGTGTTATCTGCATCAGATCTCTTTTAAGTTAGATCTATGTTTCTATTATGTTGGATTCATTCTTATTATTGTCATATGTTCATCAGTATTGCTTTGTTTGTTTATGCAAGTAAGTTTGGCTCTGTTTACTACCAAAGCATAAACCCTCCGACCTTTCCGTCTTTGGAATTCATTTCTTTTCTCCCTTCAGATCTATCCTTCCTCCGTTCCTTCCCTCTTATATTTTTGTTCACATTTGGAACTACCTCTACTGGGATGAGATCCCAAACCCCGAAGTTAGAATAGTGTAGATTTGCATAGATTCCTGCTTGATAGAATAGCAATAAACCAGTTTCGCTTTGTTGTCTCAAAGAGGGGCTATGCCCTGCACATTGTTGGCCTGTTTCCCCACGACCTGTCTAACCGACAGATTTTCAAACCAACAATAGTGCATTGCTGTTGGGTTTCCTTATGGGAAAGCTTGTTGGAGGAATATAGGGTTTCAGACCTTGCTTGTCGTGTTTGCCCTTGTCAAATTGAGGGATCCTTTAAGGGTAATTTTTTTGGAAAGTCTAAGCCATCAAACCTTTCCTTAAGTGGATTGGTTATGATTTTCACTCTTTGCTTTTGTTCAATGATCATGACCTTCGGTGTTCCCCTATAGCTTCCACCAGCAGCTTGCCTTTGGCCAAAACTTTGGGTATTAAAGCTCTGCATAGTCCGAGATCTTGTTTCGTCTCGTGACTGGATGCATTGGCCTGCTTCGTAGAAAATGTTCAAGCTTGTCACAACTCATTTCCCTTTGATCATCTTCATTCAAGAGCTTATGCATTATGTTATACTTCACAAACTTGGAATTTAGCCTCCTTTGACATGTTGGTAAGAATGGTGATGGAACTGTGATACCTATTTTAAGAGGTACCCACCTGGATTGCTATACCAAATCACGAGCCCTTTTTCTTTGGCTCTCAGCAAGCTCAACAGGTGATGGAGTCTCTATTCTTCTCCACAGACTTGGATTTTTTGTCTGACCTGAATTTGGAATTCCATTCTTAAGCCAAAGCTTGCTCATTTTCTTTGGTGTTTGGTTGGTAAAGAGTTGCCACTTGGGGAAAGAGTCATGCATGTTGGTGTGCTGCATCCCAGGTGCACTGCATGTCATAAACTTAAGTCTTTAAACATATCTTTTGGACATGCCCACATGCCCATGATGCTTGGCAATGGATCAACAATTTGTTTTCACCCTTCTACACAGAACCCATTCCCTGGAGAGTAGCTCCGCTTGCAGATTATGCTTATTGGCCTTCATACATTGTTTCTATCTGGAATATAAATAGTGCTACTATTTGTTTCAGATTTGGAAAGATAGGAATGCTACCATCTCAAATAATGAAGGTATCTCTCAACAATTTTCTATTAATAATAAGATTCATGTGCTCACATCAGCTTTTCAAATCTGACTGCAGCTGGAAAAGGTTGTGCTGGAGTTTGTGCATTTATAGGAGCTAGTCGATTAGTGAGGGGATGCTCTCTGTACACTATGAGTAGGCTGCCACCTGACATTTCGCTGCCGCATGATTCACGCCACCTCCTCCTTGGCTACGCCACAACCATTCCCAAAGTCGCAGCCACTTCTCCCTCCTCCTCCAACTCAGGGGGACCATGGAGTCTGCTGCCTTCTCAAGGAGATTCTAGTGCGGGCCTCTCCCGTTGGAATTTGCTTGTGCAAGAGACTGGTGTCCTTGACCCACCTGAATGGGGAGTTTTATTTCCGCTGGCTGCAGAATTTGGGAGATGACGGGTGGGTGGCACTTGATCCAACCATTGAAGGAGCCGAACCCTTGGGTTGCCTTTGCCCAAGGATGATCTGTCGCCTCCTCCTTAAAGCACTATTGCATTTGCTTAGCGTGTCTTGTGTTTATCGTCTCTGTAGTCATGATTTTTGTCGGCTTTTGATTTTTAGGCTGTGAATACGAACTGTACATCCTATTATTGTAAACCATCCATATTCTTTTAAATATCTGTTTTTTTGATTAATAGATATGACAATGCATTTTGAATTAAAAAAATGCTTTTTTGAAACATCTTGCTTACTTTGCTTTGCCAAACAAATCCAGAAGCAAGGTAAGGATTTTTATTCTGCCCAGAAAATTCTTTAGTCAGCTTTACCAGAAGCAAGGAAGATTTCAGAAATCTGAGTCAATAGCAGAGTCCCTTCGGACCCAAAATTTTAGAAATTACGAGAATGAATTGTAGATAAAACTAGGCAAGCAAGGCAAATATTTTCCTCTGTTGACTGACATAAATGGGTCGTCAATCGTTGGAGAGAAAGCATACTTTTCACCCAAAAAATCTTGAACTGAATCCCTGAATGCCTATGAAGTAAATCCTGAACACCTGCAATTTTCTGAATCCTTGAAGGCCTATAAAGTAGTTCCTGTACGGTCATGGATTTCTTTAATCCTGAATGCTCACCAGTTCCATGACAATGTTGTAAAAATCTAGGAGAAAATACAGGAGAAAATGCCAAGTGACAAAGATGCCAAAACAATACTTGATGACTGTTTTTGAGGTAAAACCTCCTGAGCAAGAAGAGAAAAGGTAGTCTAAGTTGAGAATTAAGATAGTTATTTTGTAAATTGGCGGAATTACGAGCAAGAAGGAAGCCATTGATGCAGATGGGTCTACAAGACTACATATAAATTAGATGGACAGTTGATAGGCATAAATCCAGATCAGTGGCTGAAAGCTATAAGCAGAAATAAGGCACACATTATGCATAAACTTCCGCACTTATGGCTTAAATGATCAAACATTAAATTGTCCTTCCGTTGACCGGTCAGTTTGAGTGTAAGCCTCATCAGATATCCAGAAATGGAATAGAGCACTTGGTATGTTGCTTCAAAAGGCATTGTATGAGTTGAAGCATCCTCTCTACGCCAAGATCTGCAAAATAAAACACAATCTTGGTATCTGCTCAGGTCATTGCATTATGCCTTTACGTTTTCCTAAGGACTTGTGTTAAGTCTTCCTTTTTGATGCCCTAGTATTTTGAGGGGTAATGTGACCCATTCTTCTGGTCCGTTTCAAGATTATTGATTGCTGCTTCGTAGGATAAGGACTTAAGGTTGATGATTGTGGAGGTGATGGTAGATCCACACCTAGAATTGCCTCTGAATAGGTGGTAGATTCGGAGGAGTATCCTGTGGTCAGGTTGGTGAAAGATGTAGGGGAACTCAAACGGTCAGTAAGGTTTCTTGTGCAGGATAAGCATCGCTTTCTGTCCAAGACCTTGAACAGGGCATCATTCTTAAGCTCATGTTTGAAACACACCAGGCCCTGACAGGTAAACTCAGCGCCTCCTTTGTGTAGGTAGTGACAATGTTTCAACTAATTTCAGAGGCATGTTTCGTGGGTTTGCATTCCATATCCTCCTATGATTCCCCATATATTATTATATTAGTGAATACTTATGTTACTACTGTAAATATTCTCTGTCTGGCAAGATCCTGATTGAGTCGGTAGCTTTCCTTAATCTTAGTCAAATCTTTTGCTTTAATTATGTGTATCATGATTTGAGACTTATGCTACCAGATATCAGTTCTTTTTTTTTTGTTGGAATAATCTTATATTTAGTTTTTGCGCGGCATGACATGTTTGTCATCTGGGACATTTAGGCCCTTACGAAGGTGGTGTTTGGAAGGTCGGGTTGAGTTACCAGAGGCTTACCCTTACAAGTCTCCCTCCATTGGATTTCTTAATAAAATTTTTCATCCAAATGTGGATGAAATGTGAGTATATTCTTCTCTGTAAAACTAAGCTTTAGGAATAATTAGGAACATACATATCATCTTCTTTACTTTTTTGAAAAATTAATTGTGATTTTGGTTTTACATGTTATGTTGTTGATTCATATTATGTTTGTCACTTTAGGTCAGGATCTGTATGTTTAGATGTTATCAACCAAACATGGAGTCCAATGTTTAGTAAGGAAATTACTTTGAACCCTTGTTAAAGATTGTGGTTAATGGTCATCTATCTGTAACTTGCTTGAAGCTTCTATTTGGTTATTCTTGGCAATGATGCCTGGCAATATATTGCTGCAGACCTCGTCAATGTATTTGAAGTTTTCCTTCCACAACTGTTACTTTATCCAAATCCAGCAGACCCATTGAATGGAGATGCAGCCTCACTTATGATGAGGGATAAGCAGCAATATGACCAAAAGTGAAAGGTATGGATATCTGCTATCAATCAACAACATTTTTGTTGTCGTAATTCTTAGTTCTCCACAGTGCCTATGTTCATATATGGCTTCTCAGATTTGTTAACTTATTGTCTTATATGCATGGGTGTTCATAGAATATTGTGAGCGATATGCAAAGGCCGAAAATGGTTCAAACTGTCCCGAGGAAAGTGATGATGAGGAAGAAGCCAGTGAAGGCGAGTTAGATTCTGGCGATGATGAAGTAGCAGGGCACGCCGATCCATGAAGCACTGATAGAAGTTGAACTGAATTGTTTGTACATGATAATTCATGAATTTGTACATTTTAAGTTTTTTTTTTTTCTCTAGAAATATTTCCCTTAAACTAATACTTTTATGGCAAATTCAAGTTTCCTTCTTGTCTACCACTTTTAGGGAGACGAGTTCTTAATCTTTTGTTAAGAGGTTGTGATTTAAAATTCTCTGATTTAATTTTCTCTTGTAAAACATTAAATTTCCTGCCTTCATAGAATCATGGTTTCAACATTTTAGTCCGGCTGCTTGATTATTTTTCAATTTCATTTGGCATTTGCTGTCCCACTTCCTTATTAGAGTTGTAAGATGATTATCTGGAGAATGATGAGTTGAGAACAGATCAATAAACTTGGCATTCAATACACAGACAAGAGGCGAGGAAGTAGAACTGTTTGGGGATTGTACTTTCATGAGATATTTTAATAATATGTACATACATAATTATGCAAGATTTCTCAAAGAATCTTTCCCTTCAGGAATTTTAGCTGACTTACGTGGTGGCTATGAAGAAAATGAATACCTTTTTGATTCTAAGTTGCTATAAGATTTTAATGGCTCTACAAGAGATTTAAAATTCAAACGATGTTTAAATTGTTGCATGAGATTCAAAATCCATAAGATATTAATGGTTACATAAGAGATCTAAGATTTTAATGGCTGCACAATAGATCTAAATTTCAATCTCATGTGATATTTATATCTATTAGCAGTCTTAGTATATATAACAATAGCCAATCTCCAAAAACAATTGATTTCATTAACAAACACGGCATGTCAGTTTTGCTACTCAAAATGGAACATAGGTTTTTATTTGTTAAAATATGTTCATCATATAGGAAACGATAATTGGCTAGCTTGTGAAACCCACATTTTCATCACTCTTACTGGATAAATCAGAGTGTAAATGAGCTTTGGTGATAAGTTGTGCTGTACGTTTGTTTGAAATTTGATTCTGCATGTGCCAAGAAATCTCTAGCAGATCCTTTGTAGAGAGATTAGAACATTGATGTTCAAATATGATAAGAGTTTTGGAATCAGATAGTAAAACATAGCTGTCCTATTTTAGCATTTAAATATTAGAAAATGAATGTACCTGTCAAACCTGGTTGTAGTAGGGTGGTCAGGAGCAGTCCCAATTAATTGTTGTTGTGAGGCAATCAAAGAATCACAAAAGGTATTCATGGGACCATAATCACTTTGATTTAAAAGTTTATCAACGTGCTTCAGGCAAGTTGGGTGTAATCTGGTAAATTCTTGATTAGACTAACTAATCCTTTTAGATAAGGAGTGGGGTTATCCGAGACCTTTATTGGCAAAACACAATATGTTTGCGAATTTAAAAAAAAAATTCAATTTTAGCCTTGCTATCAATGTTAGCTATTCGATAATTGATTATATGAAGTTGACGAATTGGGAATTGTGTTGCTATATGGAGTAGAAAAATTGAGACTTCTGTTTTAAATCCAAAATTACGAAATATGAATGACTTGGAATTTTTGGCACTGTTACCAAGATTTCAAAAAGACTTCATTTGTACTCATGAATTGACATGTTAGGACAATTCACAAACATGTCATAACTATTGCAATGTTTCATTCTATAGGACTTGAAGAACTCTTAACCAAAGAGAGTCTGCAGTTAGAGTAAATTGTATCTGGTAATGTAACAAGATTTGTTTCATATAACGATAGGTTTCTATTACCTCCTTGACCATTCAATAGTTTGTACAAGCCTTTTTTGTTCATTAATTACTATTATCCTGAACACATCATGGTTCTGAATATCTCTGACTCAAAAATCAGATCAAATTTTTGAACGAGATCTAACAAGCACTGGTTAATGTGTTGTGGGTCATTTTCCATTGATTCTTTCCTTCTAGTCAAACTTATTTATATGATTCTTCAAGTTGCTTGCACGGGAGCAATTACCATAGTGACTAAAGGATTAAAGAATAGTGAATTGAGTTGTATGAGGTCGGAAACTCTTAAGTACGATTCTAATTTTTTTCCAAGTTGACCTAGTCTAATTGAAGAGGATAGGTCATTTGACAAGGAAATCTTGAAATTGCAGAGGTTTGGTTTGATCAAGTTGACAAGTATTGGAAACAAGCTATAGTGCTTGCTTCAAGCCCCGACTTGACCAACAATGACACAAGGATGAGATCGATGTGATAAATAGTCATTCATTTATGATCTATAACCAAATCACTGCCAATCCCTATCTATACTATTCCATTGATGGAAAAGTTTAGATCTAATTGTTGTGACAAAAAATTTCACCCAATTAACACTAGGTTGACTAGGGTAATTTGTGATTTTGAAAATGTGTCTGTTAGAGCTTTGGCGATAAAGTCGTCGGCTCATAACAAGTTTACCCAAGCAACTTTGCTTGTCATGATTGACTGTCCTAGTGAAATGCACAATACAAATTTGTCAAATGGAGATGACTAGATGTTAGAAGATGTGTTATTTTGAAAGTAGGATTTTGATTGGTCAATGATGGACAACAAGTTTGACCTAGTGGCTCATAGTGCTAATTAAACAAGGCGTATAAGAATTAGTCATTTAAGTGCACAATGATTAATTGGTTGAGATAAATGTCAAATATCAATTGGAAAATGCCATAGGTCTAAATTTAAATATATACATTTGCTCTCATTTTAATATAGTAATTGAAAATTTCTTGATTAAAATAAAATGATGTCAAACACACCTTCCTTAAGAACAAGGTGTGCACAAGATTGAATTTTGTGTGTTATCTTTTCTCTAGTGTGTATATCCATTGTACATGTGACCTTGTTTGCCACCGCAAAAACGTGTATTAAAGTCCAATTAAGATGCACATACAAAATCATTAAACAATATAAATTGAAAATTAAAAACATGAAATGTGATTCAAACATATATAGAATAGTAGCAGTTGGGCCTTATGTGTGAAGCCATTCATAACAAATTTTCTTGTTAAGTGAAGCCTTTCATTAGCAATTGAGCCTCGCTAGGTGGACCTCTATCTAGTAATTATGTTTGATAAGTGAAACCTTTCGGTAGGAATTTGGTTTGCTAAGTGAAGCCACCATATATCATTATATTAAAGATGTGTAAATGTTAATATGTAATTATATATGCATATTATACATAGTCATTTGAAGCACTATATCTAATATTTGCGGGAATGTGTTAGAAAAACCTCATAATATGTCCCCCTTTTGAGATAAGGGATGCTGCAAAGGATAACTTAGCTCAAAAGAGGAAGTTGTGTAAAACTAGAGAAACAACATCATCAATGATATAAACCAAAATTAGCATATCAACTAACCCGGTACACTTTGTCTATAAGTCGTAAGATAAAAGCAATTGTTAGCACAAGTATTTTATGAAAGTGGTCAAGCAATATTCAATAAGGTAGCATAATAATGACAAGATGTGTAACATAATGACACATGACTCAACCCTCGATGGATCCATAGTGACCTAAGACATGACGTGATGCAACATGACATGCCTTGCCCATCATAAAGAGACATGAATGACAAGACATGATAGACTTGATAAGTGTTAGTTGTTAGTTTGTGTGTGCAAGAAATAAACATGCAAGCAATGATATAGAGCCAAGTGTGTAAGAAGCAATGATAATCATTGTGTAGTAGGCAATGAAAAAATCAATCATATAACAAGCAATGTCATAATCATGAAATATAACAACTAATGTGCCGGAAGCAATGTTTAACGAGGAAGTCATAATTGTGAAATATAGCAATCAATGTGCGCGAAGCAATGTGTAACAAAAATGTCATAGCTGTGAAATATAGTACTCAATGTGCACATGGTAATGTGTAGCAAGCAATGATCTAAATCATAACACGAGTTATCCAAAGTGCCATGAAAAATATGTAATAACCAATGATATATTAGTCAAGATGCTAGAAGCCAATGCATAAGAAGTTATAATCATAGTGTAAATCAACCATGGGGCCTAGAGGAAAAATGCAATCAAGCTATGTGCGTTAAGCAAGTGTGTCCATAATCCATGTGTTCAATATGCAATGTGTGTCAAAGAATTGTATGTTGTAAGCTAAGTATGTCGTAAACAATGTGTATTTAATGACAACTCAAGCAAGTAAGTGATATGTCATAGGATATTCAATCCTATCAAAGATATACCAAGTAAAGTGTTGTAAGGTGTTTGTTATGTTCTAAGGGTATAACAAGTAATGTATGTGGGGTGGTATGCCCCCAATGTGAATGAGCATAAAGCAACCAAGAAACATCCATGGTATATGAAAAAATAAATCATAAAACATAAAAGTGTATCAAACAAACACAACATAGAGTACATAAGTGTGCAAAAATAACATGTTATACAACATATAAACATATATAAAACACAACAGATAAATATAATTACACTTAGCACTTAGAGAAGACAATATCACAACACAAAGTAGTGTATAAAAAAACAAGATAGACAATATCGTTTAGTAATCACATAAGTACATAAAGTAGTCAATGTTATACAAAAATAAAAGAATATAACACACAACAAATGATCAACCCATGTCATACAAAAACCAAGGAACTCAACACACAGAGAATGTAACAATCAATTCAATCAATGCCACACAATAATCAAACTATGTAACACATAAGTATCTATAACAACCAAAGAAAGGGATACATGAATAGAACATTCAGGAGCACAAATATGTCGAGCAATCAATATCATGAAGGAAGAAATCATGTAAGCAATCAATGTAGTGTGAGAAATCAATAGTGTAAAAAAATAGTGTAGTTTGAGCAATCATTGATATAAGCAAGTAGTGTAATGCATAAACAAACAATGATATCCAAAACAAGATCCCAAGGCCAATGTTAGTGAAATAATAAGAGTACTAAATTAAGCATAGATCATAGTTGAGTTTATGTCTAGATGTAATTAATCTAATCATCGATAAAACATGGTATACCATGTTGTAAGTAGTAAAGTACTATAGTGCACATGATGGACTAGTGTAGAGAGATGTGATCATGATAAACTTAGTTGCATATATGCCCTAGGTGCGATTACGCCCCCATGGGGTAGGCATCCCTGACATAAAAAGCTAAAAGAAGTTGTAAGGTGCTAAACATGTTATTAAAGTAATCTCTAAATGTAAGATGCTCCTTAATGTGGATATACCCCTAGGGTGGCAATGTGTACAATGTCCACGAGTTTTAACTACTTAGCATGTTCTATGAAGCATGAGTGCTAAGGTAGTGTAGAGTTCTAAATCTGAATGATTAAAAGGCTCAAATATAGGCAATGACTGAGCATGTCACATGTAGGTCTTGATTTTGTATTTTCTTGATATTATATTATTTGTGTTTTTGGTATAATATACGTGAAATGTATATGTGAGATTAATGGTTGTATGACAATGGCAAGAGACAGGGAAAAAGACAAGGCGGGGTCCTAGGTAAGTATTGTTTTCTCAAAAATCATATCAAATCTGGACAATGTGTTCCATCATCAAATAACAACCTAATTGAGAACTAGAGAAAGTGAAACAATCGATAAAAGTGCTATAACATCACCAAATCGAGAAAGTGAAACAATCGATAAAAGTTTTGTTCAAGTAAATCATCAAGTTATGTATCACGGTGAGGTGATGTAGGAGCATTTGGGTTCACGGGCTATCCTGTAACAACAAAAAATAGTTAGAATAGTTTGTATGGATTGTGTAACATTCTATGTTTTAGACTATGCAACTTCTCACATCGCATCTGTGGCATTCTATGTTTGGGACAACACAAGTAACACTAGGGACTCCACAAGTGCGCAAAAACTAAGGAAAGCACAAAATACTACAAGAGATTGCAAGGAGCTTTGAATCCGTGGAAATCTTGGTCAAGTCGATTGGTTATGTTTCATGTCTTGAAATGGGTCCTTTAGGCTATCTTTGTAATGTCTTGTAATTTTAGGAATCTAGCGGAAGTGTATTGTTAAGTTCAATGTAGCATTTGGGTGACTTCTATTTCTATATAAACAAAGCCCAAGTGCCTTAAGAAGGTAGTGTATCTTGGAGAGGAGCTTAGAGCTATGAGTTTTTAGTAGCTAAGGAGTAAAAAGGATCTCAATCATCGAGATTCGAGCTTGCAAGTAAGATAAATAGGTTGAGTTTAGCATTTTGAGATGTATTATTAAGATTACATCGTTGGTGATTGGTCCGTATGTCCGCACTATTCTTCTAAGTTAATTCAATAAATATGTTGCTATATTTTTGCTATTTATTTTAATTTGTATTCATATACATCTCTTGTATTTTCATGCGAAACTTTGAGGGCTTTGTGGTTTAAGGAAACTCTTCATTGGGCACCCTTCGTGTGCTCAGGTCATTTGGTATTAGAGAGGTTTTCTCTCCTTGTGAATTGAGGCATGACAAATACACTTGCCGTTTTGACATTTGTGTAAGTGGGTATAAAATCATTATGGTCATATTCTAGTAGGTGACTTGTTGATTAAAATGTGTGAAGATTGGACAAAAAGCATTAGCGGTTTTCCATATTTGCAAGCGTGGGTAGAAAATCATGGCATACGTCTTCTAGCAAGAAGATTGTTGTGAAAGTAGCGCAGTCGTAGATTTCACATCTTTGAGGAAGTACAATTACACATAAGAGAAATGTAGTAAAAGGTTGTAAATACCAAGGTACAACAATTGAGGGCTTGGCCGAATTGATGAGGACCATGCGAAGCCCCTTTAAAGGCTATAGAAGTCATGCAATGCCAAGGTTTTGTTGTGGAAGATCAAAGTGCTATTGAAACACAATTTTCACAACAAAGTGTACAAAATGTGAATGAGGAAGAAGATGCATGAGATGATGGAATAGACGACATGCTTTTACACACAATTGGTAGGATGGGGAGTAACCCAAGATTGGATACCTCAAGTTATTCTATAAGTTTGAAACTAGAAGAACTCATCAATTGGATTACAAAACTTGAGAAGTATTTCGAGTATGAGGAAATGGAAGATCCTAGGAGATTCTTATTTACTTATGCAAAGTTGAAAGGTCATGCATCTCTTTGGTAGGAGCATATCTAGATAGATAGTGAAAAAGGCAATCCAAAGATCGGATATGGGATAAGATGGTATTGAAGGTCAAGGCGAAATTATTTCTCGCGGATGATCAAGTCAGTTTGTTTAAAAGTCGTAAAATTTTCTATAGAGAGAGCTCAGTGTGATGGATTACATTGAAGAGTTCTATTGAATCACCATTCGAACGGGTCATATAAAACATGATATGGAGAAGATCTATAGATATATGAATGGATTGTGGATTGCAATTCAAGACAAATTTGGAATGATCTAAGTGCGATCAATAGAGGAAGCTTATTAGTATGCACTAAAGGTGGAGGAAAAATTGGAACACGATAAGTAGAGGGTTATGCAAGGAAAAGGAAAGGCCACACAAGATTGCAAATAAGATGTTGGTAGGGGAAATTCTCCACATCATGAACATGAGGCTAATTTAACACCGTATAATGAAGGAACATCCACAAAAGGAGGAAATACATTAGGGTAAGAAGATATTTTGGGCGAGGAAAAGGTTACAAATTCAACAACACATGCTATAGGTGTGGATAAATAGGGCGTAAAACTTTCAAGTGCTCGTATGCCAAAAATTATGGTAAGTGGAACAATGCAAGTGCACACATTAGAAGCCAACAATGATGATATGTTATCTTGTAGAGAAGACCTAGAGATAGGAGAGGTGATGATGTTAAAGCGTGTGTTTTTGAAACCAATAAAAGAAGAATTTGGTCTTGAACATAGGAAGAATTTGTTTAGAATGGAGTGTTAGTCAATATGAAAAGTCTCCGATTCAACTTCCCTAACAATTTATGAACTCTAGTTCCTAATGGTTTGTAAATAATACAAACTTAAATAAGCTATTGGCCTTCCCTTGATTAAATTCTCTTCAATCTCAATCGTAGAGAAGCAATCATAAGTGTAAGGTTTCAAGAAGTAGTATCATAGAGATCCTAGGTTGATGTACATTTCGGTGGGCCTATATTGGAAAATTTAGTTAGAGATTAGAAAAATAAGCTCACAATAAAATACTTCATTTCTTCATTGAATTCATAAGAGAAACATTACATATGAATAGACATTATTTCTCTCCACTATTATAGGAGATATTTTTAACAAATCAACAATGTCCCTTACCTAATTCTCTTTAGTGGAAGCTCTCAACCACTCGTAACAATTCTTCGGCCTAATAATAATAATACTTACATAACTAATTCTATGTGAGTTGTTATTACATCTCATTATTATTATCACCCATACGATCAATAATTTTCTCATATAAGTGAGCACTAAGATAATGTCCTAACATTCCCCCGCCCCAATTAGTGAGAGCATGGTAGGTGACATTCCCGCCATTAGTGAGGATATGGTAGAAAAATATAACACTTCTTCTACAACATGTCACCTCTTGAATTGAAGGTAGAGAAGGAAATCATCAACCTCTCATCAACCATAAACTATTGGGAACTCATCTAACTAGACTAGTGTGGGAACCACAAATAAAAATTCTACATCTGTTCAACCTTCACAAATGGTTTTCATAGGATGACCACTAACCTAGGTATGAACAAGAGACACACACATCTGTTCATCCTCTTCAAGTATCATGAAGCTACAATATACTATGATTTTATTTGTCCACAATATTTTTACGTTAATAGATAACATCCGAATTACTCACTTATTACATCACACAAAAATGCTAAAAGCATGAAAAACTAAAAAATGAGGACTAAGTCCTCATTGCCTGTGTAGACTCTCGTACTAAATCACTATTGCTCAATCTCGCACAACATAACTAGTTTCCACTATTGATAGATTCTAGTCTTGGCATTTTCATTTTGCACACTTTATTCACCACTACTGCATTGTGCGGCCTCATCACTAGCGGATTACGAGAGGACGTTGAATGTCCTCCAATCTATGATGGCTCCATCCTCCGGTCGGTGTGTGAATTTCTCAACCGATTAAGACATGATGCTCATTCATTTCCATATTATGTTTATTCTTATATCCCCTCGCAATGTGAAACACATATTTTAGGACGTCGAGTTCCCCGAAAATGTGTCCATAAGGATTTTTTTAATTTTTATAGAAACTTTTGACAATTTTAACACTATTGACAAAATGACAACAAAAAATAATTGACTATTACCTTTTGACTTATTTTATAACACATAAAATGACATAATTTTTATAATAATAATATTTGACAACATATGACAATTTACAAATAATAAATCTTAAAAGAAAATCTTGAAAACAACTATTGACCATGTAAATCTTATGATCTACTAAAGAATAGATCTTATTAACAAGATAATATAAATGACATCCTCAACACTATGAGTTAAATGTATTTTATAAAAATAGAACTAATCAAAATGGAATAACCTAAAGACACAAGGAAGGTGTTATAAAAAATAGATATAGCTATACAAATTTAAACCTAAACAAAAAAGTGACTCAACTTTATAACCTTTGACTTTTAGACTTAACTTATGAGTTGATGGTCACTTCACACAAGTTTTTGGGTAAATTGGAGCACATGGAAATGTTAGTATATGGTAGCATGTGATCACTTGGTGATAAAAGTAGCACACAAGTGAGTTTTTCTATTACTAATTATGCTTATGCAAATCCACATGTGATGAGACAGGTGACACGGTGGGTAGACTTCATGTAAATCAGAGAGTGCCGATTAGAATTGAGAGGAACAATATATCGAGAAATGGAAGTGAGAGGATGCAAAGATTGCTAACTACATGGAGTGTAATCCAATGGATAGAGTCAAATTAAAGGTTATGAGCACCCTAGGCAATAATTGAAGTGGACACCCTTCTTACAATTTTAGTTAATAATTTTTTCCAATCAAATAAATAAATAAAATCTATGTATATTATCATATTTTAAAATTTTCATAAGGATCATAATAAATCACTAATTTAGAGAAATTTGTATACAAAAGGAATAAACATATCCTATAAAATTATCAAATAAGGACAAGTAATAATCCATGGATGGATAGAATTAATCGCAGGAGGTGCTCAGAATGAAACAAGTATAATTTTTTTATACAAGGTTGGTTACTCATTTTATTTACCAATATCAAGTAGGCGATGGGACTCAAAACTAAACAAAGTGCCTTTTTTGCAAAGCAATAAAAATTCTTACGTAGTTCCCATGGTTTTGTGAAAAGTGGTATTTGGATCAAGCCTACTAATTCCTCTATAAAAATACATTTCCCAATACATTAGGAATAGAAAATTAAATAATTATTTCCTTCAATTATACTTGCCTCTACTAGCTACACTAGTGACATTATAAAAAATACATGAACCTTTTCTAAGAAACAATTACACACCTGAATTATCTAGAGCTACATTAGAGAATGGGTAACAATACCAACAATATTGTATGAGCTTAAAAATATGCACATGTATTTTTACTTGTAAAAATATTATAGTACATTTTTATGTGTATGCGTGAAATTTATGTTACTTTATAATAATATCAATAAAAGGGTCAATTAATATTGACTTCAAGTAAAAAAATTAACATTAAGTTCTAATAAGAGCCAAAAATAATGATTTTTATAGATTTAGGTGCCCTTATGGTTGGCACCCTAGGCACTTGCCTAGTCTATCTAGGGCTTAATCCCCTCGCCAATGCACTCTTATATTATGAGTTGAACTCTTTGAAATATTAATGATAAAATGCAAAGTGAAACAATTTCCAATGTTGTGGCATTAGGAAGTGTCAATGTCTTAGAGCTCGTAGGCTTCAATGCAAGAGCCTAATGATTTCCTTTTCCAAATAGTGCAATAAAATAGATCCTCCAATACATGCCAAGGCCAATGCATCCGATCCCAAACATGTATTTGAGAACGAATGTAACTATACTTGCAAAATTAGATCATAATTCTCTTATGAACACTTCACACAAAAAACAATTGAAAACTAATATATAATATCACAATTCTACACATATACATCGCTTACATAATATACTTTCATTACTGGGGGAAATATGAAATCAACTTCCCCTTAACAACATTTAAATCTTCATTTCTACCAATGGATCACTTTCTCCGATTCCAAATGTAAAATTTGGTTAGAGATTAGACAAATAAATTCACAATAAAATACTTCATTTCTTCATTGAATTCATACGTGACACATCCATATAAATAGGCATTCTTTATTTCCAATATCGTAGGAGATAGTTTTAACAAACTAACAATATCACTTACCTATTTCTATTCTAGTGGAAGTTCTCAACCACCCATAACAATTACTTTCCTAATAATAATAATACTCACACAACTAATTCTACGTGAGTTGTTATTACATCTCACTATTATTATCACCCATACAATTAATAATTTTCTCATATAAGTGAGTACTAACATAATCTCCTAACATAACTTGATTATCCTTCTCCATATTTTATAGTTATTTTAAGGATACATGAATGTAATTGATCTTCCACTTGTTGTTAGTGAACTATTAAATAAATTTGTTGTCTTCTATTCAAGACAAAACATCTTCAACTACTAGAAACTTTATATCCGTGAGACTCGGTTCCTCTACATCCGGTCCGATAACTTCCCATATATCAAAACTTATAATGCTTATATTAGGAGTATAATCCTTGGAATAAATATTATTCAAAGTATTCATCACATCATAAATGTACTTTATCTCATTGCGTAACAAGCTTTCAACTCAAGATTTTAGGGTCTTCCCAAAACAGTTAAGCCCACCATATTCCTTCATTGTGTATTGTTCAAACTAATAGCTTCAAGAGGGATGCGAGTCAATGTAGTAGCTAAACCAAGGGGAGTATATAAATATTTCACAACTATCTTAAACTAAAATCCTCTTCTTCAAGTTGCTCACTTTTATATTCACCTCTAGTGATATAAACAATCACTTTAATATTAGATACTTGTATGTTGTGCACATCACCACTTTTAGTAGACACCCCAATAGGATACTATTGATATTTATAGTCTTCAAGAAAAATATCACCCTTAATTCTATACGTTTTTTCTTGGAAATCTTTACAAAATTTTCCCTTGAGGAATTTGTTATAGTTCCGGCCATGGTTTTCGAATTCTTTAGTGCAATATATTCAAGGAGACTAGAGAGAGAATCAAAATATGGTTTAGTGAGATCTTTGATCTTCTTATACATCACCACCAATCGATTTACCCATTAAAATATTTTAAACATTTAAGAACGCTTCATCTACACCCTTGATCTAGAAGAAGCTCCCATATAATGAGTAGGTTGTGCAAGAGGTGAAGGTCTTGGAAGAGGTGTCCTACCAGGAGTAGAAAATACCAATGGAAATTAAGGAGGAGACTATGGATACTACATCATATAAAAGAATTGTGTTTACCCCTTATCAAAAGCCATGAATTGTCGAGCCCTATCGAGAGATGAACATTTTGATCTCAAAGGGATTAAGAGACATAACTTTACAAAGAAATAGGTTATGTTTGAGATCCTAGACCCTTTTTAGAGGTAGCTTGATTTTGAACTCATAGACCTCAAGTATTCTATGAAAACTTATTATTATTGGGATTTTCATCACCTCCATTTGATCCTATTCCTAAAAAGGAGTATTCTGTTTCAACACAAGAGTACCTTCCTGGACTAGGTGTGTGATAATTTGAGCTCTATTCGCCTTTGAATTAATTCCCCCAAAATAACCTAAAACACCAATGAATTTATAAACCTTATGATTGAACCAATTGATAGACATTTTCAACACAAATTGGAATTTTTTGTTGATATATCAGGATTCATGAAGAGAACAATTCATAGGAGGTATGGGTTGTGACATGATTCTTGTAACATATATGGGATCTAGTGTATCGGTCCCATCATAAACCAACCCTTTAGGCACCCACATCTTTTATATCATGAGAAATATGGGAAATTATTGAATTATCTTCCATATCATTTAACTAATTTGGACCCCTCATATGATATTCATAAAGTGTAACCATCTTGTATATTTATCACCAATCACCAAATCATAGTAAGAAGGAATCAATAAAATGCATGACCTCTTTTCTACTCATGCATAGTGAGTTGAGAGTAATAACTTGAATTTTTGTGACCATATCGAACTTCCCTTTATCTCTCTGGGTCAAGTAAGTTCTCACCTCTATAATAGATGAGAAAATTTTGATTTCATATAGAAGGTTCCTTTTGTATTGAGATCGATCATTTTTTTGTGTAGAGCATCATTAATCGCAAATCCATAGTTTATCACCCCACACCCATATCGATAGTGTTGAGATGTGGAGCTCAATTACTTCAGTTTAGCATGCTATATTAAACTTGCTGGAAAACATAGTAACCGACATCGATTATGAAGGGACCGACATCGGTCACCTATGATCGGCATCGGTCAGGTAAGTAGGAATCAAAATCGTTAGGGCTAATCGGCATCACTTACCTGTGCGGGAGTGTTTTATTTAACTCTCGGAAATTAGATCTAATTTTAGTATTAAAGCAGATATATTGATTGTAATTACATGGCTAAGTTCCCTAAGTTTGTATATGCCTATATAAACATGAAAGCTAGGGTTTAGAAGTAAGGATTGTAAGAGTTAATGATTATTATGAAAATAATTGTG
Organism: Taxus wallichiana var. yunnanensis; assembly: GCA_018340775.1. Taxonomy (NCBI): domain Eukaryota; kingdom Viridiplantae; phylum Streptophyta; class Pinopsida; order Cupressales; family Taxaceae; genus Taxus; species Taxus wallichiana. The sequence goes on along the minus strand of CM031239.1, from coordinate 758,863,282 downwards.
TGAGAGAGAATTCTTAGAGAAGAAGGAGAAGCTTAAGAGAAAGAAAGTACTTGTACATCGTGAGAGGTGTGGAAAATTGTAAATCTTCATTGTATATCTTCTGAAAGATTTGGATAATAGATTGACTTGTTTCTTGGTGGATGTAGCCCACACTGGGTGAACCACATTAAATATGGTGTTGATTTATATATCTTGTTTTGTATATTTCTTCTGGTAGAATATCTCGATTTTATTACATGTATGTTTAGATCTAATATATTATCTGTACAACATTATGCTAACCCTAACAACTGGTATCAAAGCTTTGTTTGAGGGTTTTATGTGTTGATAGATTTACTCACAGAGGGTTTTTGATTGAGTGGGAGCTACAAAAATGAGAAGAAAAAAATACAAGGTAGAGAAGTTTGACGACCAAAATTATCAATTATGAAAGATGTAGATTGATGATTATTTGTATCAAAGAGATTTGTACTTACTTGTTGGATGAAAAGTCAGACCTACGAAGATGACTGATGAAGAATGGAAGATTCTTGACAGAAAGGATTTGGGATCTATAAGATTGAGCCTGAAAGTATCTGTGGCTTCCAACATTACAGAAGCGACATCTACGGTAGAGTTAATGAAATATCTTGCTAATTTATATGAAAAACCTAGTGCTTCAAATAAAGTTTATTTGATGAAGAAACTATTTAGTTCTAAGATGCATGAAGGTGGATCTGCATCTAGTCATTTGAATGATTTTAGATCTATTGTAAATCAAGTAAAATCGGTTGATATTCTATTTGATGATGAAGTGAAAAAACTCTTATTCTTATGTTCCTTGCTTGATAGTTGGGATAACTTGGTAATCGTTGTTAGTAATACAACATTTGCTAATAATATTTTGAAGTTTTATGATGTGGTTAGTATAATATTTAATGAAGAAATTTGTAGGAAAAGTATAGAGGAATCAACATCTGGGAATGCTTTGAATGTAGAAAGAAGAGGCAAAGCGAGAATGAGAGATCCAAGAGTAAGAATAATGAGAAATCAAAGTCAAGGAATGACCAATCTAAATCTAGAGGTAAGGAAATTACTGTTATGTTAGGGAATTGTGGAAAGAAAGGACATGCAACGAAAGATTGTTGGTAAAAGGATAAAGAGAACCAACACCCAGACAAAGGTAAAAAGACAAATAAAGAGGTAAATTATGCAATAGAGGTAATGCAAGACGCTCTTATTATTTCTTTGGATAATAGAATAGAATCATGGGTTTTAGATTTAGGAGCTTCTTTCCATGCAACCCTTAATAAGGGTTATTTCAGAAATTATGTCCAAGACAATTTTGGGCATGTTTAATTGGGTGATGATGAACCTTGCAGTAAAGAAACCTGGTAAAGGGGAAGCTCATCTAAAATTGTAAAATGGAAATACATGAGTATTGAAAGATGTGAGGCATGTGTCAAGCCTCAAGAGGAATCTTATTTCTGCAGGGAAACTAGGTGAAGTTGGTTACATGGTTACATTCACAACAGAATCTTGGAAAGTCACAAAGGGTTCCTTTGTTGTGGCAAGAGGTAATAAGGTAGGAATGTTATATTTATCTACATGTGTTACTAATTCCTTTTTTGTGTTATCTACTTCAGATTTAGATGCATACATGTGGCATATTTAGTTGGGCCATATGAGTCAAAAAGAAATGTGGATCTTAAAGGCTAAGGGTAAGTTATCGATTTGAAATATTTAGATCTTGATTTCGTGAGCATTGTGTTTTGGAAAGAAAAAGAGAGTGATATTTCTCAAAGTTGGGGCAATCAATGAGCGTAACTTGGAGCTTGTACACTCAGATGTGTGGGGACCAGCCCAAGTAGCTTCTCATGGAGGATCCCAATATTATGTTACTTTCATTGATGATGCTACAAGAAAGGTATGGGTTTATTGTATTAAACATAAATATAATGTTTTTAAGACTTTTAAAAGATGGAAAGCTCTTGTTGAGAATGAATCAAATTCAAAGTTAAAGTGCCTTAGATATGAAAATGGTGGTGAATATTGTAGCAAGAATTTCAATGATTATTGTTCAGTGAATGGAATACGTAGAGAAAGGATGGTTCTAAGAACACCACAAGAGAATGGTGTTGTAGAAAGAATGAACAAGACAATCATGGAACATGCTAGAAGTATGAGGATACATGTTGGATTTCCCTTACAGTTTTGGGTAGAAGTAGTTGATACAATGATTTATTTGATTAACTGTGGGCCTTTAAGCTCACTAGATGGAGGAATATTAGAGAAAGATTTGACTAGAAAAGAGGTAGATCTTTCTTTTCTTAAATTTTTGGTTCAGAAGCTTTTGTGCATATTGATAAGGAAAATAGAAAAAATTGGATGCAAAATCTAAGAGATGCACTTTCATTGGTTATGGATTTGGTGATTTGGATTCCATTTTTGGGATTTAGAGAATTCTAAAATTATTAGGAGTCATGAAATTGAATGGAATGAAAACAGAATGTATAGGGATCAAATTTTGGTACCCAAGGACGAACAGTTGAGAAGTTTGTGAATGAAAATGAACTCTTGGATTTAAAAGTCATACCTACAAGGTTACACAATAATCGGTGTCGGTTGACCGACCCGTGACCAAAATCGGTCAGTTGAACCGGTATCGGTTATAAAAGAGCCAAACCGACATCGGTTAGTAGAATTGACGTCGGTTACAAGTGACCAGTGTCAGTCCTTTGTTAGAATTGGAAAAAAATGTCCAGGAGGTCCAAAATGAGCCTTTGGTACCCCAAACTTCTATGAGAAGGTCACAAAGGGTAAGTAAACCTCCAGAAAGATTTACACCTTCTCTATCTTATTTATTATTGACTGATAATGGTGAACCGAAAGTTTTGAAGAAGCAATGTAGGATGAGATCCACGTTTAGTGGGAGCATGGCATGGATGAGGAGATGGACTCCTTAGAATAAAACCAGACTTGGGATTTGGTTAAGTTTCAGCAGGTAAGAGGACAATGCAAAACAAGTGGGTTTACAGGATCAAGGAAGAAGAGGGTAGACAAAAAGGTACAAGGAAAATCTTATAGTAAAGGGATTTACACAAAAAGTGTATTAACTTTAGTAAAATATTTTCTCTGTTGTTAAAATGACTTCTATATATCTTGTATTGAGTATAGTTCATAGAGACATGATTTGCATTTAGAGCAACTAGATGTGAAGATGACTTTCCTTCATGGTGATTTGAATGGAGAGATTTATATGTAAAAACCGCTTGGGTACAAAGTCAAGGGTAAGGAGAAATTAGTGTGCAGGTTGAGAAAGAGTTTATATGGGCTCAAGCAAGCTCCAAGGAAATGGTATATGAGGTTTGATAGTTTCATGCATGAGTATGGTTACTTAAGATGTGAATATGATCATTGTGTTTATTTCAATAAGCTTGAAAATGGGAGCTATATTATTTTGTTACTGTATGTGGATGATATGCTTATTGCGGGATCTAGTATGCAAAACATTGGTGAGCTTAAGAGAAAACTAGCTCATGCATTTTCTATGAAGGATTTAGGAGCTGCAAAAAGAATTCTTGGCATGCAAATACATAGAGACATGAAGAACAATAAATTGTATTTGTCTCAGGAGGATTATATCTATAAGGTGTTAGAAATGTTTAAAATGATGAATTCAAAACCTGTAAGTACACCTATGGATGAACACTTCAAATTGAGAAAATATCAGTGTCCTTCATCACATGAGGAGGTTAAATACATGACATGAGTACCATATGCTTCAACATTTGAGAGTCTCATGTATGATATGGTTTATACCAGACTAGATATTACATTGGCAACGTGAGTTGTGAGTAGATTTATGGCCAATCCAAGGTGTTGTCCTCTCATTTTCCCCCACCCTTTCGAATCTAATTTCATGAAAATTGGAGCCTTGCCATGCAAGAAATTCATGTTTTAAACTCCTTAGATGCTCATTTTCATTTCCCATGACATTTTAAATCAAAATTCCATCGATTCTTGCCGTTAAAATGTTTTACCTATTTTCAATGGACGGGAAATGATTTTAGTTCTTCTTTTATGCATTTGGAATGCGTGGGACCTTGCATCTCTCTTTTTAACCTTTTGCAGAGAAAGAAATTCTTCATCGGGAGCAAAAATGGCATTTTCCCATTTCCTGCAACTTCCTACATTCTTTTCCCCGTCAAATTCTTACTCGGGAAGGTGAAGCTACACATTTTTTCCCATTGGATGCGGCCAGTGGGTTCCTTTTTAAAATTATCACTTTTGGTGATTTTGGAACAAATGTCAGTTTTTCCCCGCATCCCCGTCGGTCCCTGATTAGCTGGAGCAGTTTTAGTGGAAGTTCAGGGCGATGGATCCATTTTATTCTCTAAGGCATTATGGCGGAAGGGCAAAAATTTCTGAAATGACCCGTGACCCCGCCCAAGCGAAGGATAAATTCTAAGTTGAAATCCGTAGCAAATCAGAAAGGGACACATGTTCATGTTGAAAATTCAATGGCGGAGGCATGGACTTTTGGGGAAAATTTGGAATTTTTCCCCTTCTCAAAACAGATAAAAATCGAAGCACATCCCCGCAACCAATTAGGTGAGGCCACGGGTTGAAGAATCAGAAAAGGACACGTGGCCGTTTTTCAGTTCACAGGCACTTTGGCGGATCGGCGGAAGACTTTGGGAATTTTAGCCTTGTTTCCACAAAGGGTGAAAATTTCTAAAATGGCTGCGCCCCGCTCATGCGAAGGGAAAATTTCTAAGTTAAGGCCCGTAGCAGATTAGAAAGGGACACTTGGCCTACGTTGAAAATTCAACGGCGGGGGCACAGACCTTCAGGGGAAAAGTTGGAATTTTTCCCCTTTTCAAAAATGGATAAAGTATAAAACTGAAGTGCATTCCCGCACCCAGTCAGGCAATGCCACATGTTGAAGGATGAAATCAAAATAGCGGGCCTATGGGGAAAATTGAGAATTTGAGCCTTTTTCACCAAAAGGTCAAAAAGTTACAAATTGAGCCGCGCCCCCTTTTCCAATCGTGATGTGCCATGTGTTCATGTTGAAAAGTCAAAGTAGGCTGGCGGAGGTTTTTGAGAATTTGAGCTTTTTGTCAAAAAAGTTTAAATGACAAATTTGAACCACATTTCCTTAGCTACTCAGATGGCGCCACGTGTTCAATTTTTGGCAAAGTTACGAGAGGCGTAAAAAAATGAGAAATCACGCTTTTTCTCCCAAATGTTAGGAAATGTAGTTTTCTTCCCCAAGGCCATCATTGCTTGGATCTTGCCACGTGTAGGGTCCAAATTTGAAGGTAAAGGGGGAAAAGATAGCCAAATGCACTCATTTGGTTTTAACGCCATTAACGAACAAGAGCTCGTAAAACGTAAAAATGGAACGTTCTTCTTTCTTTTTCTTTTTATTCTTGTCGTTTCCCCATGAGATGTATTTTTGGTTCATTATAGGGCTAAATTGATAAGTTTTGAAGGGATATAAAGTTTAATCATCAAAAAATTGGAGTTTATCGGGCATGCATGATAAAAAGGGAGAAAAATTACCGAGAAGCACTTGAGTGCTATGAAAGTGGTTAAAAGGTGGAAATGACAGGACCACATGAAGAAGAAAATCATGAGATTCCCCCTGCTAAAATAATCATGCTCGAACTAATGAAATATTCACCTTTTGAACCTCTAGTTTTCATGAGTGCATTTGTTTCATGTTACTTTCCAAAAATGGATCTGCAACAAGCATTATTCCTTTTGGATATTCTTTTCTTAGGGACAAAGTATGGATGTACATGAATTGTTATAAGAACATGGTTTCGGCCATGGAAAAGGGATTCTGGTTTTCTAGGAAGGTTGTAAATTCTGAAGTAATTCAATACATAAGTGCTTTCTTTTCTTATTTTCCTCTGTTATCTCTCTCTCTCTCTCCTGGCTCGATTCAATGGATATTTTGTTGTGCATTCAATAAAAATTTTGTGTTTTGGTCTGTGTGAATCTTTAGAACTTTGTGTCTATAGATTTGTCTTTGGTGGTGAAGTAATTGATCCTTTTCTTTATTTTCTTGGTTCAATGCGAGTAGGAGATACTCTGCTATCTATATTTCCCAAAAGCATTATTGTTATCTTCCTTCTCCCATCTCCATATTCTTCTATTCCTTCTAATTGATAATATTTTAAGTATGAACCATAGTCGTGGAACAACAAGTCCCTCCTCTTTAATGGGAGAGGTTCCCTTATTGAAAGCGGGAAAAACAAATGTACGAGATACAACTCTCATATTCCATTTTGAAACCCAACAGCTTTTTGGTGACTCATTAGGGATTTCATTGCAAATGGATTCCAATTTTTGAATAACAACTTTTGATCATCTTTGATCTAAGCGACTCCAAGATACAATCGGGGTAGAAGAACCCTTGGGGAAGAAGACCCTCATTTTCAACTTCGGATCATCAAGGTTTCACTCTCCCTTCATCAAAAAGAAAAAGAAGAGGAACAAGGTTTGCAAGCACTCCTTCCGCTAGAGACGCAAGTTCCGGGAGTGGCATCCCTCAAGACAAAATCAGTCCTAATTTCCATGCTTTGATTCTCGCTGGTGTTTTAGTTCCTCTCCAAACAATCTTTCCAAGGATGGCAGCTCCTTTGCCTTGGGGTCAAAGGGTTGGGCCTCTTACTCTTCCCCAGTCAAATATTTCATGAATTGCCTAGAGGCAATAGAAAGAATTTCCCTAAATTCGGAGGTGATGGGAAGGTTCATCCAGATGAAAATATTCGGCCTTAATTTTTTCTTGTGGTGTTCTCGGAGTTGAACATGAAGATATCTCTATTAGAATTTTTGTGGAGACCTTGCAAGATAATGTTGTTGATTGGTTCTATCATCTCCTACCTTTGGATCTATCACCAATTAGAACACCATGGCGACCCATTTTGAGTAGCGTTTCAAACCCGATGAAGACATACATGCCCTCTTGGCCCATATTTCTCAAATCAAGAAAGAGTCACATGAGCCCATGAGGGAATTTGTGGCCAAATTCAACAGTAGGTTAACAAGATCCCACAAAACACACGCCATGTGGATCAGATTCATAAATTTTTCTTCCTTAATGCCCAACTACTCGAAGTGTGCTATGCACTTAGGAGAGCCAATCTTACCACTTTAGATGTTGATCGAGATTTTCTATCGGTGTTGAGGATGATCTAATCATGTTTGACAAGCTGAGGAGAGATTCATCCAAATCGAAAGCATCTCCTTCTTCCACATATTCTCCTGGAGCTAATGCAGATCAATTGGTATAGAAACTTGCTAATGATCTTATTACTCTCAAGAATCAGTTCACCCAACATGCTCCTTATCAGGATGTTCCTAGGAAGAACTTTCAGCTGTGAATCGGTTGCCCTATACTCGACCACATTGGCAATTGAAGGCTCACTGTTAAAGTTTCAATCAATGCAACATGTGAAGTGCTGGAGCCTGATGATGAGGAGGAAGATGAAATCTGTGAAGAACATGAAGAGGAAGTCGATGAAGAATTAGAAGAGTTGAGTGGATCTCATGTCTATTTTCTCACCACATCGAAGGTATAGATGAAGAGGATGATTATGAAGAAGAGTTGCAGAGATGAACAGGTGAATCATATGTGTCATGACTCGTGAGCAAGCCAACAAGAAGGAGAAAGTGGTGCAGCCTGTTTAAAGATCTAAGGAGCCTCCTACGGTCATTCTAGTGATTGCAAGAAGAGGAGCTCCTATTCCAAATTCTTCCACATCCAAGGTAGGTTCTACTATTCCTTCCTCCTCATTTCTGCTCCTAAAAATTCTTACCCTTCAAATGATAGAGTTGATAAGTCAAAAGATTCATCTACTCCTATCAATGATGCTCCATTTACCTCTAGTTCTTTTGACATTATTGACCATCTCAAGATAACTAAGGTCTAGCTCTCGATGCTGAATTCTACCAAACCCATCCCAAGGCCTTTCGCTAAGATGATAGACTTTGTAAACTCTAAATCCGAGCCTTCATCCCCTAGTTCCAAAGGCCTCTTGCCCACTCCTTCTCCTTCATCTCAACCAAGCCTTGTGGAAGTAGTCACTTCATCTGATGTGAAGATCGAACCATTTTATGACACTCTCCTCATAGCTGGCCACAAACTCAACAATTGTGTTATTGATTCGGTGCTTCGAGATAATGAGATGTCTCTGCTAAGGTAGCTCATGCCCTAGGCTTAACCCTAACCTGCACTTTTGGTTCATGTTACTCAATGGAAAGTAGAGAAGTGCCATTGGTTGGGAGGATCAAGGATGCACAAGTAGCCTTTGCTGATTTTCCTAGAGAAGAAAGTTTTAGCCACCATTTTGGTAGCTGATATTCCCCCTCCTATGGTATGCTGTTGAGTAGAAATTTTTGCAAAAATGTTAGAGGAGAAATCATGATGGATTGGTCACATGATCTTATTCCAGTGAATGGAAAAATGAAGAAGCTATTGCCTAAGAAACAAACTAAATAAATTGTGCAAAAAACAGATGACCCAAAGGTACAAATACTTTATGCGGACATTGGTCATGTAGTAGGTAACTACATGATCATGTCACAAGATGAGGCTAACCATCCTAAGGAAGTGTTTCTTGATCCTAATGACGTTTGGATCTTGGAATTTGATGTAAGCTGCTCCTCGGCCTTGTTCTAGAGCTGGTGTGGTGCTTTTTTCTCCTGAAGGGAAAATTCACCCTTTCCCTTTCAAGCTCTAATTCGAAAACACAAATAATATAGATGATTATGAAGCTCTCATCCTTGGTTTAAGCATGGAAAAAGAGATGGGGATCAAGAATCTCCTTGCTTGTGGAGATGCAGAGCTGATTGTAAAATAGGTCGAAATCTTTTTCAAGTGAAGAATAAGGTGAAACATTACAAGAATCTGCTTTGGGATTCCATCGAGTTCCTTGATGCCTTTTCAATCAAAGCCATGCCAAGGGAAAGAAACACAGGGCTGATTCTCTTGGCTATCTCGGGCCTCTACCGATCCCTCATCCAGATTTCTCCCAAGATAAATTCACCATTGAGATGATTCATAGGCCTAGCGTGCTTGACAATGCAAACAATTGGCAGTGTCTTTAATGATGATCATCACTTGATTTCGTTCCTTGAACTCGAGATAATTTTGACCAGTTTGTACTTTGAAGGAAGTGGGAATCGCTAGAGAGTGAGTGCCTTAAAATCAAGAAGATAACCAAGAATAAATGGATCATGATGGCTACATAAAACTAAAAGGTAATAAGATACCTAAAGGGCTGGTAAGTTTGGAAGAGTTATTTGATAAAAATGATAGGTACATCAAGTCCAAAACTTCCAAAGGAGCTCAACAGTCTGCTGACTATGAAAAGATAAACATTGGGAGTCTTAATGAACCCATGTTGGTAAACATTGGAAAGTGCTGCACACAAGAGGAGAGTAAAAAGGTAGCAAATCATTGAAAAGGTATCGTTGATGTTCTTGCATATTCTTATGATGATCTCAAGGCTTTTCAGCCAAAATAGATGTAACATTTCATTCCTCTAAAGCTTGGGATCAAGCCCTTCCGGAAAAAGAAGAGGTAGTATAACCCTAAAATTGTTGATACAATCTTTTAAGAGATCCAAAAGTTATTGAAGGATAAGATCATTTTCCCCATTCACCATTCAATGTGGATTGCTAATATTGTCGCTGTCAGAAGAAGAGTGGTGAGATCCGATTTGTGTTAATTTTAGGAATTTGAATCAAGCCTCTTTGAAGGATAATTATCCTCTCCCGTAATGGATCAAGTGTTGCAAGCTGTTACAAGTTCATAAATGTTGTCCATGCTTGATGGATTCTCAGGATATAATCAAGTAGAAGTACGTGTTGCAGATCAAGCATAAGACCGCCTTTACCACTCCTGGGGCACCTTTTTTATAGGAGGATGCCTTTTGGCATCATCAATGTTGGTGCCACCTTTTAGAAGGCAATGGACCGGCATTTGGCAGTCTCAAGGGGAAATGCATAGTTGTATACATTGATGATCCGACCGTGTTTTCAAAACCAAAGCCGATCATTTCCAACACCTTGAAACCTGCCCTACAAAGGTGTAGAGAGCATGGAATCTCCTGAATCCCAAGAAATTTTTCTTTGTGTCATCGAGGTAAAATTATTGGGACACATTGTCTCCAAGGAGGGATTCAAGATTGATCCAGTAAAGAGTTTAAATGATTAAGTAGATCCCTCTCCCCATAAGCAAGAAGGGTGTGCACTCTTTCTTTGGAAAGATCAACCGCTTGAGAAGATTCATAGCTGATTTTGCCGAGCTTACTTTGAACATATCCCACATGATGAAATGGAAGCAAACTTTTGGTTGGTCCTCTAAAGGAAAGGTTACATTTGAAGACATCAATAAATCTATAAAGCAAAGACTCCAATCTTGGCTTGCCCTGATTATAGCAAAGACTTCAAGACTTCATTATCTATTGCTATGCTAATGAAAGTACTCTAGCTGCTGTGTTAACTTAGGAAAATGTTGAAAGTCATGAACTCCCCATAGCATTCATGAGTTATATTTTGAAATCCCATGAGCTGAAGTACACCATGATGGAGAAACATGCTTTTGCAAAGTGGTCAAAGCTGTGAAGCAATTTTGTTTCTACATCCTCAACTCTCATTCTATTATGCTTGTGCATGATACAACTATTAAATCCATTCTTACACAACAAGAATTTAGAACCAAGAGAGGAAATTTGGTAGCCAAATTTCAGGAGTATGATCTTGACATCAAACCGACCAAGATAGTTTAAGGAAAGGGCTTATGTGAACTCATTTGAAGGAGATGATGCCAAATTGTCCAAGGAGGAATTTGATATCCCCGTTGTTATTTTCCTCAACTCAACCGATGAATGGTATGATGACATTGCACACACTTTTACTTATGGAGAATGTCCATCTTATTTGAGTGCCAAGGATAAGAGAGCCATCAAATTAAGGTCTGCGCAATATGTGTTGTGGGAAAATGCATTGTTCAAACGAGGGATAGATGGAAGGTTATTGAAATGTGTTGACAAAGAGGAATAAAAGAAATTGTTCTCAGCCTTTCATGACCAAGCCTGTGGAGGTCATTTTTCTTCTACTGTCATAGCCCACAAAATCCTCTGTGCTAGATATTATTGGCCTACCCTATTTAAAGATGCATCAAAGTGGGTAGAAAAGTGTGAAGCATGTCAAACCTTTGTTGGAAGACCCAAATTTGTTGCTTTACCTCTCAAACCAAAGTGGTGATTGAGGAACCTTTTCAACAATGGGGTTTGGACTTCATTGGGACACTCAATCCACCTTCAAGTGCAGGGCATACTCATGTTTTGACTGCCACTGATTATTTCACCAAGTGGGTGGAAGCCATTCCAGTTAAAAGTACTACTTCTGAAGTAGTATGCAACTTCATCAAGGAGCACATCTTAATAAGGTTTGGGATACCAAACAAGATTGTCACTGAAAATGCTTCCAATTTTTCTTCTGTTGAGATGATGGATTTCTGCTATGGATATGACATTTCCCTTGCACACTCTTCAGATTACTATCCCCAAGGGAATGGACAAGCAGAATCAACTAATAAGAACTTGGTCACCATTTTTGGAAGCTTGTTAATGACTCTCAGAGGAATTGGCATAAGAAACTATATGATGCTTTATGGGAAGATAGGATTACACCGAAGAGAGCCATTGAAATGTCTCCTTTTCAAGTGGTATATGGAGTTGAAGCTCAGCTTCCAGTGACATTAGAACTGCCAACCTTGCATTTGATGAAGGCCATTGAGGATGCCGACTTTACCAATTCATTGGAAAAAGAATTATGTACCTCTAGAAGTTGAATGAAGACAGATTGCAAGTGTTTGATGAATATCAACTCATCAACTCAAGGTAAAAGCTCTGTTTGACAAAAAGGCTAAACCCATAACTTTTCAAGTGGGAGACAATGTTCTTCTTTAGGACAAAAGGCATGAACCTCGAGGCAGCCATGGTAAATTTGATTCCCTTTGGCTTGGTCCTTTTAAAATAAGACATTTTGTTGGTGAGAACTCTTTTTACCTGGACTACATAGATGGTTCTCCTCTCCCACTTCCTTATAGTGGGTAATTTTTGAAGTTGTTCAAAACCTATGGGTTTTGGTGTTCCTCTCGTACATTTTGTATAGCATTTTTCTTTCCTTGTTTTGTTTTGGTTGGTTTTCTTTCTGCGTTCTCTTCTATGTTTGTATTGTTTCTTTTTGACTTTGTTGCCCATTGGCTAAGACACCGATTCGATATGATTACCCAAAATTCTCTAAGGTTCTTGATTTTTCCTCTTTCCTCTCGCCAAATCACCCTTAGAAGGAGCTAACCGTTGTCCTCTCATTTTCCCCCACCCTTTCAAATCTAATTTCGTGAAAATTTGAGCCTTGCCATGGAAGAAATTCGTGTTTTAAACTCCTCGGATGCTCGTTTTCATTTCTCACAACATTTTAAATCAAAATTCCCTCGATCTTTGCCATTAAAATGTTTTACCTATTTTCAATGGACGAGAAATGATTTTAGTTCTTCTCTTATGCATTTGGAATGCATGGGACCTTGCATCTCTCTTTTTAACCTTTTGCAGAGAAAGGAATTCTTCATCGGGAGCAAAATGACGTTTTCTCGTTTCCCGCAACTTCTGCGTTCTTTTCCTCGTCAAATTCTTGCTTGGGAAGGTGAATCTATGCATTTGTTTCCCATTGGATGTGGCCGGGCGGGTTCCTTTTTGAACTTATCACTTTTGGTGATTTTGGAACAAATGTTAGTTTTGCCCCGCATCCCCGCCTGGTCCCTGATTGGCTGGAGCAGTTTTGGTGGAAGTTCAGGGCGATAGATCCATTTAATTATCTAAGGCATTATGGTAGAAGGGCAAAAAGTTCGAAATGACCCGTGATCCCGCCCAAGTGAAGCATAAATTCCGATTTGAAACCCGTAGCAAATCAGAAAGGGACACATGTTTTTCTTGAAAAGTCAATGGCGGAGGCATGGAATTTCGGGGGAAAAGTTGGAATTTTCCCCTTCTCAAAACAGATAAAAAGTGAAGCACATCCCCGCAACCAATCAGGTGAGGTCATGGGTCAAGAATCGAGAAAAAGACACGTGGTTGTTTTTCAGTTCACAGGCGCTTTGGATCGGATGTGACAGAAGACTTTGGGAATTTTAGCCTTGTTTCCACAAAGGGTGAAAAGTTCTAAAATGTCCTAGTGGCCCCGCTCATGTGAAGGGAAAATTTCTAAGTTAAGGCCCGCAACATATTGGAAAGGGACACCTGGCCTACGTTGAAAATTCAATGGCGGGGCACGGACCTTTAGGGGAAAAGTTGGAATTTTTCCCCTTTTTAAAAATGGATAAAGTATAAAACTGAAGCGCATTCCCGCAGTCTAATCAAGGCGATGCCACGTGTTGAAGGATGAAATCAGAACAGCGGGCTTGTGGGGGAAATTGAGAATTTGAGCCTTTTTCACCAAAAGGTCAAAATGTTGCAAATTGAGCCGTGCCCCCTTTTCCAATCGTGGTGTGCCACGTGTTCACGTTGAAAAGTCAAAGCAGGCTGGCAGAGGTTTTTGAGAATTTGAGATTTTTGTCAAAAAGAGTTTAAATGGCAGATTTGAACCGCATTTCCTCAGCTACTTAGATGGTGCCACGTGTCGGCTTTTGATGGAGTTGAGAAATTGCGGTTTTTCTCCCAAATGTCGAAATGTAGTTTTCTTCCCGGGGCCGTCGTTCTTGGATCTTGCCACGTGTAGGGTCCAAATTTGAAGGTAAAAGGGGGAAAAGATAGCCGAATGCACTCATCTAGTTTTTAATGCCATTAACGAACCAGAGCTCTGCAAAACGCAAAAATGGATCGTTCTTCTTTCTTTTTCTCTGTATTCTTGTCGTTTCCCCATGAGATGCATTTTTGGTTCATTATAGGGCCAAATTGATAAGTTTTGAAGGGATGTAAAGTTTAATCATCAGAAAATGGAGTTTATCGGGAATACACGATAAAAAGGGAAAACTTACTAGTAAGCACTTGAGTGCTATGAAAGTGGTTAAAAGGTGGAAATGGTAGGACCACATGAAGAAGAAAATCATGAGATGCCCCCTGCTAAAATAATCATGCTCGAACTAACGAAATATTCACCTTTTGAACCTCTAGTTTTCATGAGTGCGTTTGTTTCATGTCACTTTCCAAAAATGGATCTGCAACAAACATTATTCCTTTTGGATATTCTTTTCTTGGGGAAAAAGTATGGATGTACACAAATTGTTATAAGAACATGGTTTCACCATGGAAAAGGGATTCGATTTTCGGGAAGGTTGTAAATTCTGAAGTAATTAAATATAGAAGTTCTTTCTTTTCTTATTTTCCTCTGTTATCTCTCTCTCTTTCTGGCTCGATTCAATGGATCTTTTGTTTTGCATTCAATAGAAACTTTGTGTTCTGGTCTATGTGAATCTTTAGAACTTTGTGTCTGCAGATTTGTGCCGGTGGTGAAGTAATTGATCCTTTTCTATATTTTCTTGGTTCAATGTGAGTAGGGAGATACTCTGCTATCTATATTTCCCAAAAGCATTGTTGTTTTCTTCCTTCTCCCATCTCCATATTCTTCTATTCCTTCTGATTGATAATATTTTAAGTATGAAAACATTCCAAAATATCAAGGTCCAAACATTGAGAGTTGTATATATGTACATTTGTTTTTCCTACTTTCAATAAGGGAACCTCTCCCATTAAAGAGGAGGGACTTATTATCCCCTGACTGTGGTTTCAACCCATGTTCCATTCTGAAACCCAACACTAGGTAAACAACATTGGAAAGCAAAGTCAATGGATATTCGAGTATTAAAGAGGGGCATCTAGCATCTTTGTTATGCTATGGAGGCTCGGATATTTCTTTACGTGGCTATGTTGATTCGAGATATGGTGAAGATCTAGATGGTAGAAGGAACACTACTGGATATATTTTCACAAAGAGGTGGGGGCTTGATTAATGGATATCGAGATTGCAGAAGGTTGTGGCTTTGTCTACTACAGAGGAAGAGTATGTTGCAGCTACAGAGGCTAACAAAGAGATGATATGGATGAGCAAGTTCATGGAAGATTTGGGAAAGGAGCAAGATGATTGTAAATTGTTCAAGTGATAGTCAAAGTGCAATTCATTTGGAAAAGAACTCAATGTTTCATTCTAGAACGAAACACATTCATTGAGGTATCACTTCATACGGTAGGTATTGGAGGATGGGTAGCTAAAACTAGAGAAGATTCATACAAGTGAGAACCTTGCAGATATGCTAACGAAGCCATTAACAAAAGAGAAGTTGGAGCTACACTCCACTTTTGTTGGTCTTCGAGTTTGAGACTTGAAGAGGAAGAAAAAAATCTAAGGAAAGGATCCAAGAATGACGTTATGCAGTAATTGTATTAATTTATCTCCAAGTGAGAGATTATTGAGATGTGGAGTTCAATTACTTCAGTTTAGCATGCTACATTAAACTTGTTTGAAAACACAATAATTGGCATCGGTTATGAATGAATTGACATCGGTTATGATGGGGCCGACATCGGTCACCTATGACTACCATCGGTCAGGCAAGTAGGAACCGACATCGGTTAGCTATGCGGGAGTGTTTTATTTAAATCTCGGGAATTAGATCTAATTTTAGCATTAAAAGATTTATTGATTGTAATTGCATGGCTAAGTGCCCTAAGTTTGTATATGCCTATATAAGCATGAAAGCTAGGGTTTAGAAGTAAGGATTGTAAGAGTTAATGATTATTGTGAAAATAATTGTGAGAGAGAGAATTCTTGGAGAAGAAGGAGAAGCTTGAGAGAAAGAAAGTACTATACATCGTGAGAGGTGTGGAAGATTGTAAATCTTCAAAGCTTTGGATAATAGATTGGCTTGTTTCTTGGTGGATGTAGCCCACACTGGGTGAACCACATTAAATTTGGTGTTGATTTATATCTCTTGTTTTGTATATTTATTCTAGTAGAATATATGCTTTTATTGCATGTATGCTTAGATCTGATATATTATATGTACAACCTTATGCTAACCCCAATAGACAGTGTGGATGAATAATAACATCCATGGATGAAATTTTCTTGCTGAATTATTTCCATCCACCCTATTGAGAAAGTTATGGAACCATAGATGTCATCATTGAGTTCACTTTGGAAACTTTGATTTTCCTAGGTTCTTCTACTTCATCCACGTCTCATTGATATTCTTTATGAAATAAATGTGTTATGATTTCTATTCAGATTCAATAGGGGATATGTAATGGTTTCCACAATAACCTCTCAATAACATTGTTAACATGTTCTTGATGCCGTCACCATTTATCTAAGCAATGAGCATGACAATTTGTTTATTTTGATTCCATGACTTTCTAAGTGGTAATGTTGCATATAAGTCAACACCATTTCAACACATTATATAGAGATGGGAAAATCAACTACCTTAGGTAGTCCACTATCATCCATGTGTTACATGAAAGATGACTTATTATGAGCTCATAGTTTGGCACAAAAATTGTCAATATCCAATTTTAGTGTCTTGAATTTCATTGAGTGAAATCTCCTCGTAAGGCCCAAATCCATGATATCGGTATTTCGTGTTGGTGTGAAGAGTGAAAAATAATTGCCTTAGCTAATAATTAAAAAATCATAGGAAAATGAGTTTGATGGCTCAAGACAAGGAAAGGGTGCACAAGAAGACAAAATAGTGGTCATATCGCTTTGTGGGGCTTGAGATAAAACTATCAAAATAGCTTATAAATTGAATCGTTCTTGAAAGATGCACGCTGTAGTGAATATATGTGTTTTTTCCATACAAATATTTATTAGATGGTAGGAAACACAATAGTAAAGGGCGACTGCATAATGTAAAAGAGGCGAGAAAAATGAGGGTACGAGGTTTGAACTCAGAAATCAAGTGTTTGTGGGTTTACAACATGCATTGGGAAGGAAATAATATGGGTGTGAAATATGGAAAGAAACAAATGAAGAAAGCATGCTAAGAACACATTTGCAAGGAAAGTGGAACAATGCAAGAATGGACCAAAGGAATTTTTGTAATTCAGTGGAACTTTATCACCTTTGGTGGCCTTTTTGCCACTCCATATGAACTATCAAACCTGCACCTTAAGAGCTTCAATTGTTGTCTGTTGGACTTGGTTATTTGATCTATTATTGCTTTTACTAAGTGACAATGGCGCTCTTTACCAAATTGCATGAAAATTTATCAAATGCACCGAGACAATCTTTACTAACCCACTTAGACCTTTTACATGTTCATCCTTATTTACATTGTCATTCCCTCTATCGCTATTTGACAGCTCTTCAAATCATGCCCAAGTTTCATGTCTACAATTTATCACATACTATGATTTGGTTATCCACTTAAGATGCATTTACACCCTTGCTCTACCATATCCAATTAATATCCCTTGAGGCCTTTCTTATCCTTTTGGGAACTACTCAAAAGTTAATTGAAACATGCCCAATTTTTTTACTTTATAAATCAAAGTGTGATCGGTACAAAGGGTGTATACATGAGGAAGTTGGTAAAACATTCCCTGGATGCTTATAACCTTTAACTTGATTATAATATAATGATGAGTCTTTTGTACTATTTAGTATTCTTGGAGGTTGAAAGTGTCCAATGTGTGAATTGAGCTCACTATTAACATAACATGGGATTGCTTCACAAGTGTACAAATTATGCAATGAAACAAACTAATGAGAATGTTTCAAATTTGCACGACATTATATAATGGTTGGTATTACACAACTATATGATGCACAAAGTAGGAGTTGTAAATAATTGTGAAATATGATCTACACAATAAGGATTAGTGCGAGAAGACATGTGTGCAAGCATATAGACAATTATGAATCAATGTGGAAAGTGTGCAACATTCTTTGGAGGTGTAAATGAGTGCACAATTATAAATTATCCAAGATTGTGCATGGTACTAGTGCACAATAAGATTTGATTTATAGTACATAGAGAAGATGTACAACAATGGAGAGTAATGAGTATACATTTTCAAGTGTTGATTCCCAGTTTTACACCCTAGAGGATCAACCAGCACTCGAAAGGGGAACTACAAGAAGAATGATAGATGTTTGATGTATGTCATTTGTAGTCAAGGATAAATCTAGAATTCTTCCATGACCAATTATTGGAAACGACTGAGAGGAACGTATAAAGGGAGTGGCTAGTCTCGCTACTTATGGCTCGCTCGAACGAGGGTGAGAGGAATCGGATGGTAGCTTGAAGGGGGGGGATCTTATGATTCGATCTCCCCTATAATTCTTGGCAACTCAATCTGAAGAAAATATAGCCAAAAAATGCAATGCTCACTCAAGAGAACTATGTCATAGAGGCACTGCACATCCCTATCTTTACCTACCCTACACATCCATCTACTCTCCTCCTATATCATCTCCTCTAAACGTGTCTAAACTAACATGGCCTCAATTATGGGACAACAACCTTTAATCCCTCATTTGCTCTACCGTGTGGCTCTTAAGCATGCTTCAGCCTATAGTGTGGAACTGAAAATGACACGATGAAGTGTAATCTCCCAAATTGCCCCGACACATTCTCTACTAGATATGTCTCTATCCACCAAAGGTAGTGATCTATGATCTCAACAATGTCTTATGCCTCTATTGTCATGGGCCATAAGGGTCATGCATATATTGATCCAATATACGAAGTCCATATAGCCTGATCTTGATGGACTATATGCATATTTGGATACAATACTCTCTATCTCACTGCATCCCCAATGTCCCATTGTAACATTTGTTGCTATTAGTAGTGGCATCCCTATTGATCTATACATTGTAAAATGCCTATATATCCATGATGATAGAAGCATGATAGGTCCAATAATTTGTTGTTTCCTAACCTACAACCTATATAAATCATGGACTAGTTATACCCATATGGTTGTGCTCCAACTCAACGAGTGATGTGATATGAGGCAGGTACCTGGAAGCCATTAATACAAAAGTTGGTATTAGTCTATCTAAATTATGAAACAAAATTTATGTCTCAATCATACCAAGCACTACCTTCTAGATATCTAGAACCTCTAAAGCATATTCAATGTTGAGATGGATAATCAATGACCTCTGGTGGTATCCCATATTTCCAACTCTCTTCTCTCAACTAAGAAACATCATAGAACATGTATGCCTCCTTAATGGGTAGTGCTAGTATCACACAGATACCCTCCAAAGTGAAGGTCATCTCTAACATATCCTTGTCATCACACCATCTAAAAGTGTTGGCACGATACTCTTGTGGACCAATGAACATCTAAATAAAATATATACCATCTTCATAATACCCCCAAAAACTCAATAACTGCAATCGTGTGCCAACCAAAGTTGATAATCTATCCAATAAAATGTTAAACCATGCTACATCTACCAATATCCATACTCGTATCTAAAAATATCAAACAAGAAGCACCCCTAAGTCTCAATAAAAATCACACAATCAATCCATATTAACTCGCTGTACATGGTATTAGCCATGTTATCCTAATTTCATCAACCACTAAAAAAATTCTTCCCTCCCCTATGGCATTGGACATGCATGGAAAATGGCATTTTCCATACTAGGAATCTCTTATAGCGTCTGTCACTCTTACTGGTAGTATTAGCCATGTTATGTCATCTTCCTACCTGGCTAATGTTGTCTTCTATAAATTTGCATTCCCTTTTCTCATTTCAATTCAAAATGTGACCCTAACGACATCCAAAATCAAAATTTACCCAAACCCACCTCTTACACAGGCAACTTACATTGGATTAAAAGGATGTTTAAAAAAATAGTTGCATTTTCCTGTCAGATCTACAAGAAAATGTTCTCTGTCTTCTCATGCTGGGCCTGGATATTGAAATCTGCCATTGTATGACTAGCGCAAGTGGTGCATTATTCAGAAGATTGTTTGGTTTGTATCTTATCACAGACGATTTGTAAATTGTTGTTGATCCATCAATTTATTGTACATATCTATGAGCTAGACTTATCATCATTCGAGCGTGCAATCCTGACAATTAGATGTTTGTGATTGTATTATCACCAACAGTTCAATTGCGCGTGGTTTTGAGTGGATCTATATCTCAACAAATATTTTGCATTCCTTTCAGTTCTTTGCCACGCGCAGGTTTTCCTTATTCGAATTCAGTTGTATTATGTGTATATTTTGGTGTGGAAGGTTGACACCGGGGACCCAAAATTTATACATTCTGCATAGAGTCATTTCCAGTGTCATGTTATTATAGTCTCTAAGCCTAGCTGAAGAGTCTATAGTTTATGAGAGTCAATATTATAAAAGTCAAAGTTGTCATGTCATTGTAATATTATTTGACTCGTTCATAGTGTCAATATTAAAAATCAATTTTGTCACTTTACATGTCATAAAAATTAAGTGTAAAAAAATCTTATGTGACGTGCTTGTAATATTTATGTCATTTGTCGAGTGAGTATTTCAGCAGTCAGAGGGCATTGTCAAATTTGTAAAAAAATAATGATTTGTCTCACAAATGTATTTTTGATGTTACCCGATGTCCGGAAAATAAAAGATGTTACCCGATGTGGAAAACATTGAGTGAGATGATTACATTCTGTTGAGTTAACAACGTAGTCTTTGGAGGATGGAGGTGTGGGAAATTGGAGGTCGATCCGCAACCTCTCCTAAGTCACCAAAGACGGGGCCACACAAAGTTGTGGTGGTAGTTTGTTTTTCGTAACTTGAATGTGCTTCATTTTCAAAGTACTGTATTTGTTTACGGTCAATTTGCAGTTTGTTCTTGTATTCAAGATTGAAAATAGTGAGAAATATTTCCTACATAATTCCTTGATGTGAAAATATAGTGGAAAAATGAAAGCACAATGAAATGCAACATCATGATATTTAGGTTGTTGGTTGTCCTATAAAACCATATATATGTGTAGGTTGTTGGCTATCCTTGGAAAAACATCCTTGTCGAAGTTATTGGTTGTCCTTAAAAACCATCCTTGTTAGTTGGTGGTTGTCCAGTAAAACCATCATTGAAGGTTGTTGGTTGACCGAAAAACCATCCAGTCATGAGAACACAAAAGCGACAAGATATAGAGGAAGTACAATTGTTTTTTTTTTTTTTTTTTTTTTTGGGGGGGGGGGGAGAATGTTACATATATTCTATTTGTAGTGCTCACATGTTTATGGTTTGATATTTACCATATGGTAAATATTATGTACTTATGGTAAGTAATATTATTGGTAAGTTGGTTAGTTGTTCGTTAAACATATATATATTGTTATAACAACAATATTATGTGAATAAGGTTTGTGTGTTATTATGAGTATTTGGTTGATATTTGTGTGGAGATATGAACTCCACAAATGTATGAAGCATTTCCTATATAATTGTATTACTCGAATGGTTTTGATATAGTGTGAGAAATAACATATTACATGATTAAAATATTCATATGTGTTCTCACATTCGACTCTTATATATATTATATGAGTTAAATATGTATTAAATATACACCATTTCCTCTCACATTTTAATGCTTCTTGAAGAAAATTTCACTAGTTGAATTTTCCCAAGACTTGCTTCGACATTTTTTTACCAGCTACTCTTTCCCAATTTAAAAACAAATCCTACTTGAGGATTCACCACAACATTCCCTCCTTGGCTTCCGCCTCATCCACCTATACCACCACCTCGTATTCTAGCCATTCTCTCTTATTTTTTCAAATTCAAACAAAATAAAGATCCAAAATTCTAATATCAATTAGTGTTTGAGTAGATGGGCTTTCTATTTAAATATTTCCATTAAAATTTTAAACATTCTCTTGTGATATCTAGATTTTTTAAAGAATGATATCTTTACAATCATAAATCCAAATTTGAAAACTTATTATGATCGTATTCTTGAAATAAATCCAATGGTATATTACACGTGTTTTTTTAATGAAAATTGCAAAAATCGCCCATTTTCAAACCCTTGATCCTTACCCATCTTATTTGCGATTACACCTTCTTTCTCATTTTAGCTATTTATGACCTACTTATAACCTACTTCTAACCTAATTATAACCTACTTATAACTTACTAACTATCCTATCATCCTTTCATAAGATTCTCCTTAGTTTAGGAATTATGTTTATTTATCTCATTTATTAGTACTGCGCTGTGCAGATACTAATGTTTTCACATTATGCTATTAATCTGCATGGGACTGAGTGCAGAATATGCAAAAGCTAATGTCTGTGTAAATATTTCTTGCAATTAATGGTACTCTAAGGACATATATTTTATTTGGGTTGCCCATGATTGGTGGAATGTTAATTGCTCATTGCCGCAGATATGACCGCTTTCATTAAAGTTTTTTTTGCCCCTAATAATTTGACATCTGGTTTAGGTATTTTCGCCTTTTGCCTTCCCGCATCTTTGGAGGCAATTTGTCTTCTTTGGCACGCATGAAATGTTTCTTGTTTGCTATGGAACTATTTTTTTAGAATCCGTTTGACATTCCTTTGATTGGTCTTGAGTAATTCCTTCATTGCCAAAATACATTCGGCAGATAAGACCTATTTTGTTAAAGTTTTTTGGGCCTGTTAAACAAACACAAATGGATTTGTAGCAGATTTTTTAGATGCTGTTGACACTTGGATTCTTGCATGAAGCTCTTGCAGGAACGGACTTTTTCTCCGAGCTCTCTTTCTGCTTTTCTTCTTTAATTCCATATTGAAAGTCCCTTGGTCTGGTCATGGAGGGCCTGCATTCCTCCAAATACTGAAGAAATAACTGGTTCTGTTCAATCTCTGCGGACAAACCTGAGGAATTCAATATATCAATAAACGAGACACACACTTCTTCTTCTCCTATTACAAATGTTGAGATCAGAAAATCATTCGATTTCGAGTCCAGTATACACAGGCGAATATCGGTGTAGGAAGTATACACACTGAATGTGCATGCATAGTGAGAGAAGAAACGCGTGGTCATTGTGGGGACGTGGAAATGCAGCGCCAACGCCGTCAAAGCCCTGGAAAACTACGATGATGTTACGCTTATTGATCCGTATGTCATATCTCACTATTTTTTTTACATAGAGAAAAATAAAATAAAATAATTGATTACCAAGATCATATGTCTTTGTTTTTGACCCTGATTTATATATAACAGGAAGTAGTATTTCGAGATTCCATGGGCGAAATTGAGGTGCATGGTAGAACCAAGTTTTGGGGAAAGATCTGTGTTTTTGCACAGTGAGTATTTGAAGACTGCTAAGCTTATAACATCTATTGTAACAAGTGTTACAGAGGAAGCAGTGGTGACTGCATCGGGAGAAGATGCAAA
The DNA here is from genome assembly GCA_018340775.1 of Taxus wallichiana var. yunnanensis. Taxonomy (NCBI): domain Eukaryota; kingdom Viridiplantae; phylum Streptophyta; class Pinopsida; order Cupressales; family Taxaceae; genus Taxus; species Taxus wallichiana. The sequence goes on along the minus strand of CM031239.1, from coordinate 758,839,876 downwards.
GTATGATTATCTGGTGCTCGCCACTGGTACTGCTTACGACGGGCCTCCTACAAAAGCAGACAGACTCCAACAAATCGAATCAGGTAACTCTTAATTTTGGAAATTGAATCTTCCAGACCTCTGGTTTGTGAAAATTGAAGTTAAATTTTGATCTATAAACCCAAATATGTCCATAGTGTAAACCCAAATATGTGATGTTCCTCATCAGTCTGAAGAGGTATGGTAAAAAAAGTATAGTTTGTCACCTTATGGTAAAAGTATAGTTTTTCAGCTATAAAACAAAAGGTAAATTAAAACTGTAGTTTTAACATAAAATTACAGTGCTCATTATAAAGATTTATTGAATTGGTTTTCTTTTTGAAAATTACTTACAATCGCTCTTAGTCATGAAGCTACTTGCTCTCATACTCTTTCATTGAAAATGGGGCTAAATTAATTATATTCATATATCATTTACCAGACTGTTCCTGTTAGCACCTGTGGAGAATTTCATCTATGTTCTTTTTAGTCTGAGCTTGTCATCAATGTTGCTGTCGAAATTAACTATTCCATATGCTTTCGTCTTCTTTCCTATTTGTTAGACATCAGTTATCCCATTTTTATGGCAGTAGCTATCTCTAAAAGCATGCTAGAGTACCAGCTAAAAAGACCTAAAATTATATTAGAATAGCTTTTTCGTTGGCATGCATTTTTCCATTCACTAGTTTGTATTTAATGAGATGTGGCCGCAATAATTGCAATCATGTAATTACATAGTATAGAAGCCAAGCCAAAACAGAATTTCTGATAGAAAATTCATATAGACGACTTTCCTCAATGCCATAGAAACACCCTAGAAAACTACTTGTCTTTCTCAGAATTTTCGTTAGCAGCCTTTCTTTACTAGACACACTCTTGGCACCTTCATGACCGTCAAAACACATAAGAGACTGTTAGGCTGTCGGTTTTCCCTTCCCACACATTGGAATACCCTTCAACCTCCATATGCTCATAAAGACAAAGAACTGCACTGGGATGTTGGGCTACTCCTTGGTTTACCATCAGGTTTGTTTCCTCAATGGCTTCCTGAGACCAATGTCTTACACCCCCAGTGGAAAAATGCTTGAAGAAAGAGTAAGCTTGCTCAATACTACCCTGCAACTACCAATTGTCAGTCCCAGGCTTCCTTAGTTCATTCACTAAAATCATAGTGAGCTTCAACTATAACCCAATCCACCTCAACTTGGCAACCTATGGACAACCCAAAAGCATCTGTGACTCGGCCATGTTATTTGTGACACACAATCCTACATGTATAGGCTTGAAACAAATTGCCATCACTATTATTGCTACCCCTCCTGCACCTGGTTGAGTAGGGTTCCTCATGGCAGCCTCGTCAAATTTCATCTTGATATAGACAAGATGGCGTCAATTAGTAGGCAACAAGGGTGGATTAGAGAGAGACTCCTAATCTCCAACCTTGTATGGCATCATTTCCAAATTGCCACTACCAAATTGACCATGAATCTCTATGTGCTCATAAATTTGTTCCTAAATATATTGGTGTTCCTCTTCCACAGATTCTAAACTATAATATCAGGGCAGTCTTCCAAAGAGCCATTTCTTTAATGGTGTTG
>CM031239.1:758651406-758838160 GCA_018340775.1 Taxus wallichiana var. yunnanensis | reverse complement strand
TGGAAGAGTTATTTGATAAAAATGATAGGTACATCAAGTCCAAAACTTCCAAAGGAGCTCAACAGTCTGCTGACTATGAAAAGATAAACATTGGGAGTCTTAATGAACCCATGTTGGTAAACATTGGAAAGTGCACTTTGCACACAAGAGGAGAGTAAAAAGGTAGCAAATCAGTTGAAAAGGTATGCTGATGTTCTTGCATATTCTTATGATGATCTCAAGGCTTTTCAGCCAAAATAGATGTAACATTTCATTCCTCTAAAGCTTGGGATCAAGCCCTTCCGGAAAAAAGAAGAGGTAGTATAACCCTAAAATTGTTGATACAATCTTTTAAGAGATCCAAAAGTTATTGAAGGATAAGATCATTTTCCCCATTCACCATTCAATGTGGATTGCTAATATTGTGCTCATCGGAAGAAGAGTGGTGAGATCCGATTTGTGTTAATTTTAGGAATTTGAATCAAGCCTCTTTGAAGGATAATTATCCTCTCCCCGTAATGGATCAAGTGTTGCAAGCTGTTATTCATGAGTTCATAAATGTTGTCCATGCTTGATGGATTCTCAGGATATAATCAAGTAGAAGTACGTGTTGCAGATCAAGCATAAGACCGCCTTTACCACTCCTCGGGGCACCTTTTCTTATAGGAGGATGCCTTTTGGCATCATCAATGTTGGTGCCACCTTTTAGAAGGCAATGGACCTGGCATTTGGCAGTCTCAAGGGGAAATGCATAGTTGTATACATTGATGATCCGACTGTGTTTTCAAAACCAAAGGCGATCATTTCCAACACCTTGAAACTTGTCCTACAAAGGTGTAGAGAGCATGGAATCTCCTTGAATCCCAAGAAATTTTTCTTTGTGTCATCGAGGTAAAATTATTGGGACACATTGTCTCCAAGGAGGGATTCAAGATTGATCCGTAAAGAGTTTAAATGATTAAGTAGATCCCTCTCCCCATAAGCAAGAAGGGTGTGCACTCTTTCTTTGGAAAGATCAACTGCTTGAGAAGATTCATAGCTGATTTTGCCGAGCTTACTTTGAACATATCCCACATGATGAAATGGAAGCAAACTTTTGGTTGGTCCTCTAAAGGAAAGGTTACATTTGAAGACATCAATAAATCTATAGCAAAGACTCCAATCTTGGCTTGCCCTGATTATAGCAAAGACTTCAAGACTTCATTATCTATTGCTATGCTAATGAAAGTACTCTAGCTGCTTTGTGTTAACTTAGGAGAATGTTGAAAGTCATGAACTCCCCATAGCATTCATGAGTTATATTTTGAAATCCCATGAGCTGAAGTACACCATGATGGAGAAACATGCTTTTGCAGTGGTCAAAGTTGTGAAGCAGTTTTGTTTCTACATCCTCAACTCTCATTCTATTGTGCTTGTGCCTGATACAACTATTAAATCCATTCTTACACAACAAGAATTTAGAACCAAGAGAGGAAATTGGGTAGCCAAATTTCAGGAGTATGATCTTGACATCAAACCCACCAAGATAGTTTAAGGAAAGGGCTTATGTGAACTCATTGCTTGAAGGAGATGATGCCAAATTGTCCAAGGAGGAAGTTGATATCCTTGTTGTTCTTTTCCTCAACTCAACTGATGAATGGTATGCTGACATTGCACACTTTCTTACTTATGGAGAATGTCCATCTCATTTGAGTGCCAAGGATAAGAGAGCCATCAAATTAAGGTCTGCGCAATATGTGTTGTGGGAAAATGCATTGTTCAAACGAGGGATAGATGGAAGGTTTTTGAAATGTGTTGACAAAGAGCAATAAAAGAAATTGTTCTCAGCCTTTCATGACCAGGCCTGTGGAGGTCATTTCTCTTCTACTGTCATAGCCCACAAAATCCTCTCGTGCTAGATATTATTGGCCTACCCTATTCAAAGATGCATCAAAGTGGGTAGGAAAGTGTGAAGCATGTCAAACCTTTGTTGGAAGACCCAAATTGGCTGCTTTACCTCTCCAAAGGTGGTGATTGAGGAACCTTTTCAACAATGGGGTTTGGACTTCATTGGGACACTCGATCCACCTTCAAGTGCAGGGGCATACTCATGTTTTGACCGCCACCGATTATTTCACCAAGTGGTGAAGCCATTCCAGTTAAAAGTACTACTTCAAGTAGTATGCAACTTCATCAAGGAGCACATCTTAATAAGGTTTGGGATACCAAACAAGATTGTCACCAAAATGCTTCCAATTTTTCTTCTCGCCGAGATGATGGATTTCTGCTATGGATATGACATTTCCCTTGCACACTCTTCAGATTACTATCCCAAAGGGAATGGACAAGCAGAATCAACTAATAAGAACTTGGTCACCATTTTTTGGAAGCTTGTTAATGACTCTCAGAGGAATTGGCATAAGAAACTATATGATGCTTTATGGGAAGATAGGATTACACCTAAGAGAGCCATTGAAATGTCTCCTTTTCAAGTGGTATATGGAGTTGAAGCTCAGCTTCCAGTGACATTAGAACTGCCAACCTTGCATTTGATGAAGGCCATTGAGGATGCCAACTTTACCAATTCATTGGAAAAAGAATTATGTACCTCTAGAAGTTGAATGAAGACAGATTGCAAGTGGTTGATAGAATATCAACTCATCAACTCAAGGTAAAAGCTCTGTTTGACAAAAAGGCTAAACCCATAACTTTTCAAGTGGGAGACAATGTTCTTCTTTAGGACAAAAGGCATGAACCTCGAGGCAGCCATGGTAAATTTGATTCCCTTTGGCTTGGTCCTTTTAAAATTAGACATTTTTTTGGTGAGAACTCTTTTTACCTGGACTACATGGATGGTTCTCCTCTCCCACTTCCTTATAGTGGGTAATTTTTGAAGTTGTTCAAAACCTATGGGTTTTGGTGTTCCCTCTGTACATTTTGTATAGCATTTTTCTTTCCTTGTTTTGTTTTGGTTGGTTTCCTTTCTGCGTTCTCTTCTATGTTGGTATTGTTTCTTTTTGACTTTGTTGCCCATTGGCTAAGACACTGATTCGATCTGATTACCCAAAATTCTCTAAGGTTCTTGATTTTTCCTCTTTCCTCTGCCAAATCATCCCTAGAAGGAGCTAACTGTTGTCCTCTCAATTTTCCCCACCCTTTCAAATCTAATTTCGTGAAAATTGGAGCCTTGCCATGGAAGAAATTCGTGTTTTAAACTCCTCAGATGCTCGTTTTCATTTCCCACAACATTTTAAATCAAAATTCCCTCAATCTGCTGCCATTAAAATGTTTTACCTATTTTCAATGGATGGGAAATGATTTTAGTTCTTCTCTTATGCATTTGGAATGCATGGGACCTTGATCATCTCTTTTTAACCTTTTGCAGAGAAAGAAATTCTTCATCGGGAGCAAAAATGACGTTTTCTCGTTTCCTGCAACTTCCTACGTTCTTTTCCTCGTCAAATTCTTGCTTGGAAAGGTGAAGCTATGCATTTGTTTCCCATTGGATGTGGCCGGGCGGGTTCCTTTTTGAACTTATCACTTTTGGTGATTTTGGAACAAATGTTAGTTTTGCCCCGCATCCCACCGGTCCCTGATTGGCTGGAGCAGTTTTGGTGGAAGTTCGGGCGATAGATCCATTTTATTCTCTAAGGCATTATGGTAGAAGGGCAAAAAGTTCTGAAATGACCCGTGACCCCGCCCAAGTGAAAGGATAAATTCTGAGTTGAAATCCGTAGCAAATCAGAAAGGGACACATGTTCATGTTGAAAAGTCAATGGCGGAGGCATGGAATTTCGGGGAAAAGTTGGAATTTTTCCCCTTCTCAAAACAGATAAAAAGTGAAGCACATCCCCGCAACCAATCAGGTGAGGTCATGGGTTGAAGAATCAAAAAAGGACACGTGGTTGTTTTTCAGTTCACAGGCGCTTTGGCGGTGAGAGAAGACTTTGGGAATTTTAGCCTTGTTTCCACAAAGGGTGAAAAGTTCTAAAATGGCCCGGGCCCCGCTCATGTGAAGGGAAAATTTCTAAGTTAAGGCCCGCAACAGATTGGAAAGGGACACCTGGCCTACGTTGAAAATTCAATGGCGGGGGCACGGACCTTTAGGGGAAAAGTTGGAATTTTTCCCCTTTTCAAAAATGGATAAAGTATAAAACTGAAGCGCATTCCCGCACCTAGTCAGGCGATGCCACGTGTTGAAGGATGAAATCGAACATCGGGCTTGTGGGGAAATTGAGAATTTGAGCCTTTTTCACCAAAAGGTCAAAATGTTGCAAATTGAGCCGTGCCCCCTTTTCCAATCGTGGTGTGCCACGTGTTCACGTTGAAAAGTCAAAGCAGTGGCCGGAGAGGTTTTGAGAATTTGAGATTTTTGTCAAAAAGAGTTTAAATGGCAGATTTGAACCGCATTTCCTCAGCTACTTAGATGGTGCCACGTGTCTGGCTTTTGATGGAGTTGAGAAATTGCGGTTTTTCTCCCAAATGTCAGGAAATGTAGTTTTCTTCCCTAGGGCCGTCGTTGCTTGGATCTTGCCACGTGTAGGGTCCAAATTTGAAGGTAAAAGGGGAAAAGATAGCCGAATGCACTCATCTAGTTTTTAATGCCATTAACGAACCAGAGCTCGCAAAAAAAACGCAAAAATGGATCGTTCTTCTTTCTTTTTCTCTGTATTCTTGTCGTTTCCCCATGAGATGCATTTTTGGTTTATTATGGGGCCAAATTGATAAGTTTTGAAGGGATGTAAAGTTTAATCATCAGAAAATGGAGTTTATCGGGCATACACGATAAAAAGGAGAAAACTTACTAGTAAGCACTTGAGTGCTATGAAAGTGGTTAAAAGGTGGAAATGGTAGGACCACATGAAGAAGAAAATCATGAGATGCCCCCTGCTAAAATAATCATGCTCGAACTAACGAAATATTCACCTTTTGAACCTCTAGTTTTCATGAGTGCGTTTGTTTCATGTCACTTTCCAAAAATGGATCTGCAACAAACATTATTCCTTTTGGATATTCTTTTCTTGGGGAAAAAGTATGGATGTACACAAATTGTTATAAGAACATGGTTTCAGCCATGGAAAAGGGATTCTATTTTTCTGGGAAGGTTGTAAATTCTGAAGTAATTAAATATAGAAGTTCTTTCTTTTCTTATTTTCCTCTGTTATCTCTCTCTCTTTCTGGCTCGATTCAATGGATCTTTTGTTTTGCATTCAATAGAAACTTTGTGTTCGGTCTATGTGAATATTTAGAACTTTGTGTCTGCAGATTTGTGCCGGTGGTGAAGTAATTGATCCTTTTCTATATTTTCTTGGTTCAATGTGAGTAGGGAGATACTCTGCTATCTATATTTCCCAAAAGCATTGTTGTTTTCTTCCTTCTCCCATCTCCATGTTCTTCTATTCCTTCTGATGATAATATTTTAAGTATGAAAACATTCCAAAATATCAAGGTCCAAACATTGAGAGTTGTATATATGTACATTTGTTTTTCCTACTTTCAATAAGGGAACCTCTCCCATTAAAGAGGAGGGACTTATTATCCCCGACAGTGGTTTCAACCCATGTTCCATTCTGAAACCCAACACTAGGTAAACAACATTGGAAAGCAAATCAATGGATATTCGTATTAAAGAGGGGCATCTAGCATGTTTGTTATGCTATGGAGGCTCGGATATTTCTTTACGTGGCTATGTTGATTCGATATGGCTGAAGATCTAGATGGTAGAAGGAACACTACTGGATATATTTTCACAAAGAGGTAGGTGGGCGGCTGATTAGCCGGATATCGAGATTGCAGAAGGTTGTGGCTTTGTCTACTACAGAGGAAGAGTATGTTGCAGCTACAGAGGCTAACAAAGAGATGATATGGATGAGCAAGTTCATGGAAGATTTGGGAAAGGAGCAAGATGATTGTAAATTGTTCAGTGATAGTCAAAGTGCAATTCATTTGGAAAAGAACTCAATGTTTCATTCTAGAACGAAACACATTCAATTGAGGTATCACTTCATACGGTAGGTATTGGAGGATGGGTAGCTAAAACTAGAGAAGATTCATACAAGTGAGAACCTTGCAGATATGCTAACGAAGCCATTAACAAAAGAGAAGTTGGAGCTACACTCCACTTTTGTTGGTCTTCGAGTTTAAGACTTGAAGAGGAAGAAAAAAATCTAAGGAAAGGATCCAAGAATGACGTTATGCAGTAAATTGTATTAATTTATCTCCAAGTGAGAGATTATTGAGATGTGGAGTTCAATTACTTCAGTTTAGCATGCTACATTAAACTTGTTTGAAAACACAATAATTGGCATCGGTTATGAATGAATTGACATCGGTTATGATGGGGCCGACATCGGTCACCTATGACTACCATCCAGTCGGGCAAGTAGAACCCGACATCGGTTAGCTATGCGGGAGTGTTTTATTTAAATCTCAGGAATTAGATCTAATTTTAGCATTAAAGCAGATTTATTGATTGTAATTGCATGGCTAAGTGCCCTAAGTTTGTATATGCCTATATAAGCATGAAAGCTAGGGTTTAGAAGTAAGGATTGTAAGAGTTAATGATTATTGTGAAAATAATTGTGAGAGAGAATTCTTGGAGAAGAAGGAGAAGCTTGAGAGAAAGAAAGTACTATACATCGTGAGAGGTGTGGAAAATTTTAAATCTTCTAAAAGCTTTGGATAATAGATTGGCTTGTTTCTTGGTGGATGTAGCCCACACTGGGTGAACCACATTAAATTTGGTGTTGATTTATATCTCTTGTTTTGTATATTTATTCTAGTAGAATATCTGATTTTATTGCATGTATGCTTAGATCTGATATATTATATGTACAACCTTATGCTAACCCCAATAGACAAAGTGTGGATGAATAATAACATCCATGGATGAAATTTTCTTGCTGAATTATTTCCATCCACCCTATTGAGAAAGTTATGGAACCATAGATGTCATCATTGAGTTCACTTTGGAAACTTTGATTTTCCTAGGTTCTTCTACTTCATCCACGTCTCATTGATATTCTTTATGAAATAAATGTGTTATGATTTCTATTCAGATTCAATAGGGGATATGTAATGGTTTCCACAATAACCTCTCAATAACATTGTTAACATGTTCTTGATGCCGTCACCATTTATCTAAGCAATGAGCATGACAATTTGTTTATTTTGATTCCATGACTTTCTAAGTGGTAATGTTGCATATAAGTCAACACCATTTCAACACATTATATAGAGATGGGAAAATCAACTACCTTAGGTAGTCCACTATCATCCATGTGTTACATGAAAGATGACTTATTATGAGCTCATAGTTTGGCACAAAAATTGTCAATATCCAATTTTAGTGTCTTGAATTTCATTGAGTGAAATCTCCTCGTAAGGCCCAAATCCATGATATCGGTATTTCGTGTTGGTGTGAAGAGTGAAAAATAATTGCCTTAGCTAATAATTAAAAAATCATAGGAAAATGAGTTTGATGGCTCAAGACAAGGAAAGGGTGCACAAGAAGACAAAATAGTGGTCATATCGCTTTGTGGGGCTTGAGATAAAACTATCAAAATAGCTTATAAATTGAATCGTTCTTGAAAGATGCACGCTGTAGTGAATATATGTGTTTTTTTCCATACAAATATTTATTAGATGGTAGGAAACACAATAGTAAAGGGCGACTGCATAATGTAAAAGAGGCGAGAAAAATGAGGGTACGAGGTTTGAACTCAGAAATCAAGTGTTTGTGGGTTTACAACATGCATTGGGAAGGAAATAATATGGGTGTGAAATATGGAAAGAAACAAATGAAGAAAGCATGCTAAGAACACATTTGCAAGGAAAGTGGAACAATGCAAGAATGGACCAAAGGAATTTTTGTAATTCAGTGGAACTTTATCACCTTTGGTGGCCTTTTTGCCACTCCATATGAACTATCAAACCTGCACCTTAAGAGCTTCAATTGTTGTCTGTTGGACTTGGTTATTTGATCTATTATTGCTTTTACTAAGTGACAATGGCGCTCTTTACCAAATTGCATGAAAATTTATCAAATGCACTGAGACAATCTTTACTAACCCACTTAGACCTTTTACATGTTCATCCTTATTTACATTGTCATTCCCTCTATCGCTATTTGACAGCTCTTCAAATCATGCCCAAGTTTCATGTCTACAATTTATCACATACTATGATTTGGTTATCCACTTAAGATGCATTTACACCCTTGCTCTACCATATCCAATTAATATCCCTTGAGGCCTTTCTTATCCTTTTGGGAACTACTCAAAAGTTAATTGAAACATGCCCAATTTTTTTACTTTATAAATCGGTGTGATCGGTACAAAGGGTGTATACATGAGGAAGTTGGTAAAACATTCCCTGGATGCTTATAACCTTTAACTTGATTATAATATAATGATGAGTCTTTTGTACTATTTAGTATTCTTGGAGGTTGAAAGTGTCCAATGTGTGAATTGAGCTCACTATTAACATAACATGGGATTGCTTCACAAGTGTACAAATTATGCAATGAAACAAACTAATGAGAATGTTTCAAATTTGCACGACATTATATAATGGTTGGTATTACACAACTATATGATGCACAAAGTAGGAGTTGTAAATAATTGTGAAATATGATCTACACAATAAGGATTAGTGCGAAGAAGACATGTGTGCAAGCATATAGACAATTATGAATCAATGTGGAAAGTGTGCAACATTCTTTGGAGGTGTAAATGAGTGCACAATTATAAATTATCCAAGATTGTGCATGGTACTAGTGCACAATAAGATTTGATTTATAGTACATAGAGAAGATGTACAACAATGGAGAGTAATGAGTATACATTTTCAAGTTTGTTGATTCCCGCTTTTACACCCTAGAGGATCAACCGCACTCAAAGGGGAACTACAAGAAGAATGATAGATGTTTGATGTATGTCATTAGTAGTCAAGGATAAATCTAGAATTCTTCCATGACCAATTATTGGAAACGATCCGAGAGGAACGTATAAAGGGAGTGGCTAGTCTCTTCTACTTATGGCTCTGCTGAACGAGGGTGAGAGGAATCGGATGGTAGCTTGAAGGGGGGGGATCTTATGATTCGATCTCCCCTATAATTCTTGGCAACTCAATCTGAAGAAAATATAGCCAAAAAATGCAATGCTCACTCAAGAGAACTATGTCATAGAGGCACTGCACATCCCTATCTTTACCTACCCTACACATCCATCTACTCTCCTCCTATATCATCTCCTCTAAACGTGTCTAAACTAACATGGCCTCAATTATGGGACAACAACCTTTAATCCCTCATTTGCTCTACCGTGTGGCTCTTAAGCATGCTTCAGCCTATAGTGTGGAACTGAAAATGACACGATGAAGTGTAATCTCCCAAATTGCCCCGACACATTCTCTACTAGATATGTCTCTATCCACCAAAGGTAGTGATCTATGATCTCAACAATGTCTTATGCCTCTATTGTCATGGGCCATAAGGGTCATGCATATATTGATCCAATATACGAAGTCCATATAGCCTGATCTTGATGGACTATATGCATATTTGGATACAATACTCTCTATCTCACTGCATCCCCAATGTCCCATTGTAACATTTGTTGCTATTAGTAGTGGCATCCCTATTGATCTATACATTGTAAAATGCCTATATATCCATGATGATAGAAGCATGATAGGTCCAATAATTTGTTGTTTCCTAACCTACAACCTATATAAATCATGGACTAGTTATACCCATATGGTTGTGCTCCAACTCAACCGAGTGATGTGATATGAGGCAGGTACACTGGAAGCCATTAATACAAAAGTTGGTATTAGTCTATCTAAATTATGAAACAAAATTTATGTCTCAATCATACCAAGCACTACCTTCTAGATATCTAGAACCTCTAAAGCATATTCAATGTTGAGATGGATAATCAATGACCTCTGGTGGTATCCCATATTTCCAACTCTCTTCTCTCAACTAAGAAACATCATAGAACATGTATGCCTCCTTAATGGGTAGTGCTAGTATCACACAGATACCCTCCAAAGTGAAGGTCATCTCTAACATATCCTTGTCATCACACCATCTAAAAGTGTTGGCACGATACTCTTGTGGACCAATGAACATCTAAATAAAATATATACCATCTTCATAATACCCCCAAAACTCAATAACTGCAATCGTGTGCCAACCAAAGTTGATAATCTATCCAATAAAATGTTAAACCATGCTACATCTACCAATATCCATACTCGTATCTAAAAATATCAAACAAGAAGCACCCCTAAGTCTCAATAAAAATCACACAATCAATCCATATTAACTCGCTGTACATGGTATTAGCCATGTTATCCTAATTTCATCAACCCTAAAAAAATTCTTCCCTCCCCTATGGCATTGGACATGCATGGAAAATGGCATTTTCCATACTAGGAATCTCTTATAGCGTCTGTCACTCTTACTGGTAGTATTAGCCATGTTATGTCATCTTCCTACCTGGCTAATGTTGTCTTCTATAAATTTGCATTCCCTTTTCTCATTTCAATTCAAAATGTGACCCTAACGACATCCAAAATCAAAATTTACCCAAACCCACCTCTTACACAGGCAACTTACATTGGATTAAAAGGATGTTTAAAAAAATAGTTGCATTTTCCTGTCAGATCTACAAGAAAATGTTCTCTGTCTTCTCATGCTGGGCCTGGATATTGAAATCTGCCATTGTATGACTAGCGCAAGTGGTGCATTATTCAGAAGATTGTTTGGTTTGTATCTTATCACAGACGATTTGTAAATTGTTGTTGATCCATCAATTTATTGTACATATCTATGAGCTAGACTTATCATCATTCGAGCGTGCAATCCTGACAATTAGATGTTTGTGATTGTATTATCACCAACAGTTCAATTGCGCGTGGTTTTGAGTGGATCTATATCTCAACAAATATTTTGCATTCCTTTCAGTTCTTTGCCACGCGCAGGTTTTCCTTATTCGAATTCAGTTGTATTATGTGTATATTTTGGTGTGGAAGGTTGACACCGGGGACCCAAAATTTATACATTCTGCATAGAGTCATTTCCAGTGTCATGTTATTATAGTCTCTAAGCCTAGCTGAAGAGTCTATAGTTTATGAGAGTCAATATTATAAAAGTCAAAGTTGTCATGTCATTGTAATATTATTTGACTCGTTCATAGTGTCAATATTAAAAATCAATTTTGTCACTTTACATGTCATAAAAATTAAGTGTAAAAAAATCTTATGTGACGTGCTTGTAATATTTATGTCATTTGTCGAGTGAGTATTTCAGCAGTCAGAGGGCATTGTCAAATTTGTAAAAAATAATGATTTGTCTCACAAATGTATTTTTGATGTTACCCGATGTCCGAAAATAAAAGATGTTACCCGATGTGGAAAACATTGAGTGAGATGATTACATTCTGTTGAGTTAACAACGTAGTAATCGGAGGATGGAGGTGTGGGAAATTGGAGGTCGATCCGCAACCTCTCCTAAGTCACCAAAGACGGGGCCACACAAAGTTGTGGTGGTAGTTTGTTTTTCGAACTTGAATGTGCTTCATTTTCAAAGTACTGTATTTGTTTACGGTCAATTTGCGCTTTGTTCTTGTATTCAAGATTGAAAATAGTGAGAAATATTTCCTACATAATTCCTTGATGTGAAAATATAGTGGAAAAATGAAAGCACAATGAAATGCAACATCATGATATTTAGGTTGTTGGTTGTCCTATAAAACCATATATATGTGTAGGTTGTTGGCTATCCTTGGAAAAACATCCTTGTTGAAGTTGTTGGTTGTCCTAAAAAACCATCCTTGTTAGTTGGTGGTTGTCCAAAAACCATCATTGAAGGTTGTTGGTTGACCGAAAAACCATCCAGTCATGAGAACACAAAAGCGACAAGATATAGAGGAAGTACAATTGTTTTTTTTTTTTTTTGGGGCGGGGGGGAGAATGTTACATATATTCTATTTATAGTGCTCACATGTTTATGGTTTGATATTTACCATATGGTAAATATTATGTACTTATGGTAAGTTAGTAATATTATTGGTAAGTTGGTTAGTTGTTCGGTTAAACATATATATATTGTTATAACAACAATATTATGTGAATAAGGTTTGTGTGTTATTATGAGTATTTGGTTGATATTTGTGTGGAGATATGAACTCCACAAATGTATGAAGCATTTCCTATATAATTGTATTACTCGAATGGTTTTGATATAGTGTGAGAAATAACATATTACATGATTAAAATATTCATATGTGTTCTCACATTCGACTCCTTATATATATTATATGAGTTAAATATGTATTAAATATACACCATTTCCTCTCACATTTTAATGCTTCTTGAAGAAAATTTCACTAGTTGAATTTTCCCAAGACTTGCTTCGACATTTTTTTACCAGCTACTCTTTCCCAATTTAAAAACAAATCCTACTTGAGGATTCACCACAACATTCCCTCCTTGGCTTCCGCCTCATCCACCTATACCACCACCTCGTATTCTAGCCATTCTCTCTTATTTTTTCAAATTCAAACAAAATAAAGATCCAAAATTCTAATATCAATTAGTGCAAGTTTGAGTAGATGGGCTTTCTATTTAAATATTTCCATTAAAATTTTAAACATTCTCTTGTGATATCTAGATTTTTTTAAAGAATGATATCTTTACAATCATAAATCCAAATTTGAAAACTTATTATGATCGTATTCTTGAAATAAATCCAATGGTATATTACACGTGTTTTTTTAATGAAAATTGCAAAAATCGCCCATTTTCAAACCCTTGATCCTTACCCATCTTATTTGCGATTACACCTTCTTTCTCATTTTAGCTATTTATGACCTACTTATAACCTACTTCTAACCTAATTATAACCTACTTATAACTTACTAACTATCCTATCATCCTTTCATAAGATTCTCCTTAGTTTAGGAATTATGTTTATTTATCTCATTTATTAGTACTGCCATAGCAGATACTAATGTTTTCACATTATGCTATTAATCTGCATGGGACTGAGTGCAGAATATGCAAAAGCTAATGTCTGTGTAAATATTTCTTGCAATTAATGGTACTCTAAGGACATATATTTTATTTGGGTTGCCCATGATTGGTGGAATGTTAATTGCTCATTGCCGCAGATATGACCGCTTTCATTAAAGTTTTTTTTGCCCCTAATAATTTGACATCTGGTTTAGGTATTTTCTGCCTGCCTTCCGCATGCCGGAGGCAATTGTCTTCTTTGCGCATGAAATGTTTCTTGTTTGCTATGGAACTATTTTTTTAGAATCCGTTTGACATTCCTTTGATTGGTCTTGAGTAATTCCTTCATTGCCAAAATACATTCGGCAGATAAGACCTATTTTGTTAAAGTTTTTTGGGCCTGTTAAACAAACACAAATGGATTTGTAGCAGATTTTTTAGATGTTGTTGACACTTGGATTCTTGCATGAAGCTCTTGCAGGAACGGACTTTTTCTCCGAGCTCTCTTTCTGCTTTTCTTCTTTAATTCCATATTGAAAGTCCCTTGGTCTGGTCATGGAGGGCCTGCATTCCTCCAAATACTGAAGAAATAACTGGTTCTGTTCAATCTCTGCGGACAAACCTGAGGAATTCAATATATCAATAAACGAGACACACACTTCTTCTTCTCCTATTACAAATGTTGAGATCAGAAAATCATTCGATTTCGAGTCCAGTATACACAGGCGAATATCGGTGTAGGAAGTATACACACTGAATGTCTGTCATGGCAACAGTAGAGAAGAAACGCGTGGTCATTGTGGGACGTGGAATTGCAGGCGCCAACGCCGTCAAAGCCCTGGAAAACTACGATGATGTTACGCTTATTGATCCGTATGTCATATCTCACTATTTTTTTTACATAGAGAAAAATAAAATAAAATAATTGATTACCAAGATCATACGTCTCTGTTTTTGACCCTGATTTATATATAACAGGAAGTAGTATTTCGAGATTCCATGGGCGAAATTGAGGTGCATGGTAGAACCAAGTTTTGGGGAAAGATCTGTGTTTTTGCACGGTGAGTATTTGAAGACTCGCTGCTTATAACATCTATCAGAATAAGTGTTACAGAGGAAGCGATGGTGACCGCATCGGGAGAAGATGCAAAGTATGATTATCTCGGTGCTCCACCGGGATCGCTTTACGACGGGCCTCCTACAAAAGCAGCATGCACTCCAACAAATCGAATCAGGTAACTCTTAATTTTGGAAATTGAATCTTCCAGACCTCTGGTTTGTGAAAATTGAAGTTAAATTTTGATCTATAAACCCAAATATGTCCATAGTGTAAACCCAAATATGTGATGTTCCTCATCAGTCTGAAGAGGTATGGTAAAAAAAGTATAGTTTGTCACCTTATGGTAAAAGTATAGTTTTTCAGCTATAAAACAAAAGGTAAATTAAAACTGTAGTTTTAACATAAAATTACAGTGCTCATTATAAAGATTTATTGAATTGGTTTTCTTTTTGAAAATTACTTACAATCGCTCTTAGTCATGAAGCTACTTGCTCTCATACTCTTTCATTGAAAATGGGGCTAAGTTAATTATATTCATATATCATTTCCCAGACTGTTCCTGTTAGCACCTGTGGAGAATTTCATCTATGTTCTTTTTAGTCTGAGCTTGTCATCAATGTTGTTTGTCAAATTAACTATTCCATATGCTTTCATCTTCTTTCCTATTTGTTAGACATCGCTTATCCCATTTTTATGGCGTAGCTATCTCTAAAAGCATGCTAGAGTACCAAATTTAAAAAGACCTAAAATTATATTAGAATAGCTTTTTCGTTGGCATGCATTTTTCCATTCACTAGTTTGTATTTAATGAGATGTGGCCGCAATAATTGCAATCATGTAATTACATAGTATAGAAGCCAAGCCAAAACAGAATTTCTGATAGAAAATTCATATAGACGACTTTCCTCAATGCCATAGAAACACCCTAGAAAACTACTTGTCTTTCTCAGAATTTTCGTTAGCACCTTTCTTTACTAGACACACTCTTGGCACCTTCATGACCGTCAAAACACATAAGAGACTGTTAGGCTGTCGGTTTTCCCTTCCCACACATTGGAATACCCTTCAACCTCCATATGCTCATAAAGACAAAGAACTGCACTGGGATGTTGGGCTACTCCTTGGTTTACCATCAGGTTTGTTTCCTCAATGGCTTCCTGAGACCAATGTCTTACACCCCCAGTGGAAAAATGCTTGAAGAAAGAGTAAGCTTGCTCAATACTACCCTGCAACTACCAATTGTCAGTCCCAGGCTTCCTTAGTTCATTCACTAAAATCATAGTGAGCTTCAACTATAACCCAATCCACCTCAACTTGGCAACCTATGGACAACCCAAAAGCATCTGTGACTCGGCCATGTTATTTGTGACACACAATCCTACATGTATAGGCTTGAAACAAATTGCCATCACTATTATTGCTACCCCTCCTGCACCTGGTTGAGTAGGGTTCCTCATGGCAGCCTCGTCAAATTTCATCTTGATATAGACAAGATGGCGTCAATTAGTAGGCAACAAGGGTGGATTAGAGAGAGACTCCTAATCCCCAACCTTGTATGGCATCATTTTCAAATTGCCACTACCAAATTGACCATGAATCTCTATGTGCTCATAAATTTGTTCCTAAATATATTGGTGTTCCTCTTCCACAGATTCTAAACTATAATATCAGGGCAGTCTTCCAAAGAGCCATTTCTTTAATGGTGTTGAAGTTTCAATTTATAATCCCAACAACACCCATGGGCATTGCATGTTATGCAAGAACCAGTACCATGCAGCTGCTGCAAACCTGTGTTGGAATAAGAAATTATTAATTGTTTCTACCTCTTTCTAGCATTACTAAAGATTTGATCTTTTGTTGCTATAATGTTTGAGAAATAAACCCCCAATTCAGTTTTCTGATTTGTTAATTGGTAAATTTTACTTCCGTAGTAATGTTCAACAAAGATGCCACCAGATACATGTATCTCTTCTCCCAAGTTTACCCAGGAAGTTCATATGGCCTCCCATTTTCCTTAATTACTTAAAAGTTGATCTTTTTTTCCAATAATATTTTGGAAATGAATCCCGAAGTCAAATTTCTCAATTGTTTATTGGTAACTTTCCTTCATGTCTTAACCTTTGGCTTAGATGCGTCCAGCTAGGAATATCTCTTTATTCAAAGTTACCCAAGAATATGTTGCAGTGCGGCATCCCGTCTGTCCAAATTACCCACCGATTTAACCTGGTTTTCTCGGTTGAGATCACCCAGACCATGCACCTTGCCTTGTTGATGGGAATATGCTGCAGAGTGGTATCTTGTCTGTCCAAGTTACCTTAGGACTTGCACTCAACCTCAAGATGTAACAGGCTCTGCTATAAAAATCCATGATGTTGACCACCATTTTAGCTTAGCTATTTCCATTCCTTATGGCAATTAACATCGTGCGGCGAAAATCGTTGCTGCACCGCACCCCTTGTTTTCTATTGTTTCTTTTTAGTTTTGTATTACTTGGTTTCCCATAACATCTATTTCTACACTCTAGTTATTCACTATGTGGCCACACTCTCAAGAAAGTACAAGTATATAGGTAGTTATGCTTTAGTTGAGTTCTTGTTTTTATTACTTAAAAAAATGTCACACATAATGATCTTTAGTTGTGAAATTTTTATACACCCAAATTTTCACTTTTATTGACGTTGTCTCTATTAGCAAATTGGCTTCCCTAGCCCAAAGTGTCCTTAAAGACATTACCAAGAGAGGGGGAGTAACAAAAATGATTAGGTGAAACCTTCACTAGTTGCTTCAGGATGGCTAGCATTGGTAATTAATAGAGATCCTTGATACATAGTCTATTTATATCACATTTCACATGTTTTCATACCTCTATAGTCATCTTGTTATAGCCTCCCTATAAAATCACCTTACTATCCTCTTATAGTAACCTCCATGCCTACTTTCAAAGACACATGACACATTCCTTCGTAATGACATCTTCAAGATATTCGAGTCCCCCTCCATTAACCAAGGCTTCCTTTTTGATCCTCAAGATATTACATTTCACTTAGCTAATGGTATCAACCACTTGATATCGTCTAGCTTGCAATTTTTAATAACCGATAGTATTGACTATGGTTGATATCATTAGCTAATGTAAAACTACAATTCCCAATCATGATTCTTATATATACTTAGGATTTTGAGTGTTCATTCTATAATCACATCGTCACTCATATGGTCTACTAGCACTCGCCAATCTACCTTTAAAACCTTAGAGGTATTTAAGTTTGTCTTACTTATCTTTTTGGAGTCTATACTTGGAGCATTTGGTACTTAGGATTCCCATGCATAAGAGTTGCACTTACTATGGTTTTCTGGCCTTTGAATTCTTTTGAGTCTTATACAAGTGCTTTATCTAGGTCTTCTCTTATTCATTTGTGATCCCCTACATCAAATCTTCCCTAAAGTGTTTATTATAGTGTGGGGAAGTTAACGCATCAATAGTGTCTACAATTGGGTAAGTATCTCTAACATATCTTTTCCTTGATGTATTTCTGATTTGGATATTTATTTGATAGTATCATGCATAAGTTAGACTAGAGTAGCATATTATTGATCTATTACATTATTTATCTATTGACCCTTTCCTTATAATATACCCCTTTGAGCTTTACAATTTACCATCGATACTTCCACCCCATATTTGCAACCTAGCATAATAACTCATATCTTGTTACAATCTTATTCGAACTTTATTATTGAATTGTCCCTCTTTAATGTTTCCATCCCCAAACCTACTTCAAAGCGTTGTGGGTTGGTGTCTTGGTGTGGGCACATGTATTTTAATTATGTGACGAGTTCTTTTCTCCTCGCAACGATGGCATGTCTACGTTGAGCCCAACTTGACTCCCCAATGATCTCTCCATAAAATAAAACTTTGTGTGGCTTGTCAATTACCTTGTTTAGTGTTTAGGAATAGTTCTTCATTTATGGAAAATTGACTAGAGAAACACATTGTGTTAATAAAAAAATATAAATACATATACATTTATCTTTAAAAAATGAAAATAAATTAAACTTAATGTAAAATAAGAATTATTTAAATTAAAGGTGGTAAAGATAAATCTTTGGTTCCAAATTTAAGCAATGGTAAGCGGGGGGTGGCATGAAGGCATTCAAAGAAGTAATAATTGGTGAAGAATAGTTGGTGTTGTTAAGGTAGGTTATGTACAACCATGAAAGCAAATGAAAATTCGGGGAAAAGCCTCTACATATTTGATCAACGTTTGGAAAATGGTGGGTCTACTGGTTTTGGTGAGAGTGCTTGCAAGCGGGCGGTGCTACGAGAAACCCCCGTCAATATGGATACAAGCGGGGTTAAATTTGACGGTCACCCCTACTCGTCAAGATTTTTTTGTGACGGTTGTCTTACTAATATCACCTTGCATATGATTTTTATTTTTATTTTTGACTTCTATTTTTTAGGTTTGACGTATGTACATTCTAATAATTGTAATGTTTAACCCATCTTCATATTCTTTGAACTAAACTAAATGTAATACAAATTTGTTATTTTTTAGACGCAATGATACAAGACATGATGTATGATACCCACTATTCAAAACATGATATTTTAAGTTGAAATATCCATATTTTACAAATATTATACGATATTTCACATGGTTGAAGATATGATGAATGATACTCACTATTCAAAATATGATATTTTGAATTGAAAAATATGTACTTTACTAATAATATAGTGATATTTCATATGATAGAATTTAACTTGGTTCTTTTTTCTTAATATTGCAGCATGATATCAAAAAAATTATAACTCTAAACTTCAACATAGGTACACATGCATACCTATTGGAGGAGGATATCTTCAAACAGGCGCCATTTTGAAGCAAATCTTCATTATGCAAATGTAGAAATCCAGACTCCACACGCTTCTAATTAACCATTGACAAAAAGTTTTGTCATACACCCATAAGATCACTAGCTTGTTGCCGCATAGATTCATTTGAAACTTTAACTTTCAAATTTTAACTTTCAAGGCCATTGGCCCAATGTGTATTAAAGTCATCCCCAACGCATTTCAAGCTGGAATACTTGTCTTTCCCTTGGCTACCAAAGCTACTTTACATAGATCTATCTCTCCCTCTGTAGGTGGGATGTGGAGAGTGTGCTAATGCATTACAGAGTTATGCGATTTCATTTCCACAAATTTGTATTTCTTGCATAATATTTTAATTAGTATCTCAAGTATATTACAAGCAATTTTTGTTTCATATTCTCAGGCAGCATTGTATCAGTGGACCAATGGTAACTGGTAAGTTGTAAAGGTGTAGTTGTAAGTGGTAAATGGGTAGTGACTAGTAGTTGTAACTCCCAGATCGCTGAGTTGACAAAATAAAATTTCTTGAGCCACCCGCCTCAATACTATGCAGTCAATATTTGCTACTCAATATTTGACGGACCTAGTGCTTATGGTGTAGCTGTTTTACTTTATTTAATGGTAATATTGCAGAATTAACAAATTAACAATATCATCCTAGTTCGGCCACTTTGCAGAATTAAATATGTTAATTAGTGTTCCTCTTCACAGCTCAGCACCTCACTCTATAAATCGTGCCTTCCAAGTCTAGACTTCTGAGTCTTTACTTACAGTATTGGTTTATATGAAAATGAAGAACGGTTGAATTTGAAATGCAAACGTCAATATGATAGGTTCGGAAAAACTGTGCCCATCCTGTGCTACGGTTGAAAATATAATCTAACCGTAAAATACGTCTAAAAACCCAAAAAATGTGTAAACCGGTGTCAAATTTTAACCCCTAGATACAAGTCTTTTGCATAATTATCAAAGGGATACCCAAATCTATATCTTTTTTATTACAACGCTCATTTTCACACAAAAAATTCCCATCGCAACTTTTTCAACAACTCCCATTTATTTTTGGAACAGTAAAATTGCATGGTTTTTGAGTATATACCTTGGTTTCTTTGTTTTGCAATCTATTAAATTTGTTAATGTCGTGTGGATTGAGAGATGAAAGCAGAAAATTAATCAAAGATGGCTCAAACATGGCTTTAATGTACTACTGTTTGTATAGAATCTACATGGTTTGGATACAATTTATTTGAGCTTATTTTCCCACTTTTAAAAGAAAGAAACCTAGAACAATTTTATGGTAAATATAATGTACTTCCATTCTAAATTAAGAGTTACAGTACTTTGACAAATTTAAATTTAGAATAGAAGTTATTTATATTTATTTCAAATTTGTTTAGGTTTCTTCCTTTAGAAAATGTTTGAATTGGCTCCAATAATTGGTTTACAGACATTGTAGATTTATTGTAAACTATGAATTGACAAAAATTGGCTCGTTTCAAACAAACTACAATAATGTTAATCCACGAATGAGTAATTTTTAAATTATTTTTATAACTTAGCCTATACTTTCTTTAATCCATTTATTTGAGATGTTTAAAAAATCACAGGACCCTTACTGCAATTCTTGCTGCAATTTGAAATATTCCAAAACAAAGATCAACATGAAAATTCAACTTGGGAGTCGGGGTGTGGGCGTGGTAACCGTGAGTTGGTATTATCCGAAATCGAGTTGACAACCGGCGCCTCGGCAGAAAAATGCATAAGTGGTTTGGGCGTTAATTGAAAATGCTTTGGGCATTCGTTTAATGTTTTAATGGTTATAGAGGGCGGTTTGGTGGTAAACCACGTGACGCGCCTCCCAAACTCCATAAATGTGGGCACCTTGACCTTTGCTTTGGTGGCAATCTAGATAGGATGGCGGAAATACGGCAGATTCGGCTATCTCCTCTCACGTACGCCACCGCAGGATCACTTGGTTGTCACTTGACATGACTCCCTTGGACACTAGAAAAACCCTGCCACATCATGTGGTTTTATAGGCATGGCATGTGGTTGATGGTGGAATTTTATGGGTCCCCCATGTATCTGGTGCGTTTTGTGGGGAGGGTAACTCTCGCCGTAGCTCTTTCCCTTTTTCTCACGATTGTCAATATAATAAGGGTCTGATGTCGTTTCCCCTAATTGTGATTTCCAATTATCAGAAATGTTGTACAAGTATTTTGTGTACAATGAGTAGAGCAATTTTGAATTAGAATTTGTTGGGATTCCTCGAGAAAGGATAGTTTTGATTGATGCCCGTTGTTCTAATTCAGTCTAGGAGCTGCGTTCGACATTCTACTGATGTGTCTTGCGGGTCCCACAAAAGTGGTCAACACATTTCCGTCATATCCATTTTGCTTTGTTAATGTTTCCCTTGCTGGAAAGGTGGACCATAATTTACAGTGGTCAGATCTGTATTAGAGATCTTGCTCGTGTGACATCTGTATAAGGAAGTTTGCTCCAGGGAAGGTCACGACTTGCACATAGGTAGGGTTGACTAGAAGATGCAAACGTGTTGTTTGGAACACATTCCCCACTCCGGCATCTTATGAATGTATAATCAGCAGCGGTATAATAAAATATTGTATGTTATGTCATTTCAGAATTGTTCTAGTCTTTTTGGGACCTTCAAGGCTCTAACGACTATATAGTGTCACCTGTCTTGCTTGTATTTGCAAGTACATGTTTTATTGTGTTGAACATGTTTTTTTAAATTTTCCCCTGCCTTGCGAGAAAGCATGGATGATGGAGTGCACATTGTATTTTTATACTGTTAATTTGATAATATGCCTTTTAAAGTGGCACTAGGAAATATTGTTGTTACCTAAGCTATGGTAATATTAAAATCAATATAATTTTAAAATAGAGAAACAATAAATTAATATTGTTATTTTAAAAGAAATGTTGAAATTAATACAATCTTGAAATAGTAAAAATTAAATTAATATTATTTTAAAATCATGTTAAGTGTGAATATTAGATAGGTGTTTTGAAATTGATATTTCTTGATGTAGTTTAGATAGTTGTTTTAACATATTTATATTAGTTATGGACGTTTTGGACAACCTTGTTTCATTAATACTTTTAATTTCGAAAAATATTACTAGATACTTAAAAAAATTATTAAATATTGTATATAATGCCATGTTTTTCTTTCCTTATCTAATAAATGGCCTCCTAAAACTATTATTTCAATAATCATTCATTGTCGCATCTAATTATATAATGCGATCATATGAAATTGAATATTATGTTTAATTTCATGAAACTTTTAAAACTATTAAATTTATATAAGAATAGAAGATATCTTTTCAATTTGTAGTTTACATCCTAAGAATAAAAATCACAATTTGTAATATACATGTATTGAATTATTCATATTTTGAAATGTGATTTATTTAATAATTCTATAAGATTTAAAAACAACCCAAATCTTGTTACAATGTAGTGTGTACCTTATTGTGAGTCATTCGTAGTAGCAAATGCTTCTAAAAGGATACCTAAATTATTACTTATTTAAAAAATTCAAATAAAGTGCATTCATAACATGTGTAAAATTCACCAAAAGGAAATAATGAGCTTAATGATTTTCCTAAAGTTATGCAAATTGATATCTTAGATGTTCTATAAATCTACATGGTTAGATGGTTATCAAGTGGAGAGGTTATAATAAGGATTGCAAAAATTATTCCATTTATCTTACTCTATGCAAAAGGGATCGAAATGTTCATCATAGTATTTGAAGGAAACAACTTATTCTATTTAGTCTTGTCTCGCATATGCTTGGAGATTATTAGGTGAACTCGAACAAGTTGAACAAGGATTTTCAATAGGAAAATGTAGACATTACATTTATTAGGTTGTATCTTGATGAATCAATAGGAAACATCTACAAATAGATTTTGTGAAAGGTACATTTTTAAAGGGTACATTTTTTTAATTAATTCTAGATTAGGATGTATTGAAGTTAAAAAGGAAGATATTATTTAATTGATAGGCATATTTGCGATATAGACATGTTTCTAGGAGAGGGATTGAGTATGGTGTTTTATGCAATCATACTAATATAATGAAGTTGTGGTGAGTTGTAATTATGATTCCATCTCAAATACATAATTTTGAGACAAAATTGATCCCCACATTACCAATGACTCAAACATTGCATTGTTTATAATCTAAATATTTAAAGAGTTAACTGGAGGATAGGTTTTACCTCTGTAAAAATAATTGAGCAAGAAATCCAACAAACAATACAAAAGTTGGAGGAGGTGTTTACACCTAAATATTATAAATGTAATGTAAGCTTGATATAGGATGTAAAGGTTTGTTATAGGTGATTATTCTAGATTAAGTAATTAATATTAACCATGAAAATTCAAAATAATGGATTAATACTTGCAACTATGCTAAAATAATATAATGATAACCCAAAACAAATAATAAGAGATGAATACTTAGTTGTGTAGATTGGTGTAGGAAAGATACATGATCAAAAACTAGATGGATGAGTTTTTCTAAACCTTAAAGTGTTTCATATCCTAATTGAAACTAGAAATTGCTCTTGTCCAAGACTACATGTACAAATATGTTTTGAATGTGGTATGGTCCTAAATTCATCTTTACAATTATGGGTCCATATGTGTAGTGGAATTGTTAGCTTCTCCTACTCTTCACTTACATGGAAATATGTGTTTTTTTATGTCGCTCAAGCTCGAATAACCTCGCACAACCTTAATGACCTATAACAAGTATAAATAATAGATACATGCAATAACCTTCATCTAAGCATTAGATAACAAAAGGAGAAATCAATGTGTGGGTGAGGTTGAACTACCTTTAGAGGTCAACCTCTATTGAAACAATCCAAGTTCTACACCACATACTCTCAAATGGGATCAAGCCTCATGTATTTCTCCTAGTGTATGTGCAATTAGTGTATACAATATGAGGTAACCCCTATGTGTACTCTCATATCTCTTGATAAAAAGATAACATGCTAACTATATAACAAAGAATGTACTCAATGTGGTAGTAGTGTGATGTGGTGTGCTTCAATTATTAGACTAAACCATTTTGTCCCTCAAGACCTTTGACAAAGTTTAGAGTGATTTTATTTTGTTAAGACATGACTTTAATATCTTTGAGTGATTGAAAATGAAGAAAGCTAGATGCTTTGACATAGTTGAGTTCTCTGATCTAATGTAGCAACTTCTCTAAGTGATGGAAAATTAGAGAAATTTTGGAGAGCATTGAGTGCTTTAGTGTTGATATTTACAATAGGATCTTATGAGAGTGTCGTGTGAGTTATGAAGTGAATTTGAATTACTTATATAGGCTTTGATAGGTTAGATATTCACACTAGTGGATGACCTAGAAATATGAACCGACTCATAGAATGGTTTATAAATTAGAAAAATAGTCATTAGATGCAAGGGTTGAGGGTTGGTTATGACTCTAGTCCACTATAGACCTATGTTGTATTGTTTTGTATTGACAAATAATGATAAAATACAAAGTTCGTGGAGTGATACCCGAATATAAATTATTTCTTTTGATAATTGGCATTTCTTGGATGAATGATAAATCGGGGTGTATGAATGAGCAGTCAATATATATTTATATATACTTGGTTGAGCTCAAAATGTGAGCATTTGTCTTAGCATAGGAGAAAATCCAAACTTGTCATTGTCAAAGGTTAAGTTACCAAATACGATTGTTTACGGAGGAAGTCCCTTTCCTCAATAAATACAACGTTTTTTCCTCATGGAAACAATGTGAATAATGGAGGAGGTACTAAGCATTAAAATACCAACTTCTCTATTTAGACCCCTACTATAATAAACCTTTCTTGATGTTACAAATTATGTAACAAAACATTTCCTAAATTCTTTCTTATACAATTGCTAACTTCAACAACCATAAGTTCATTTACCAAAAAGGATGAGAGCTACAATCATAAACATCCATCAAACGTTACAAGAAAATAATTCATTTATTTTGAAATCACCTCCATTCCAAAAGTATATTTCAAGCATTTATAGAATAGTAAAATTTAATTTTTGCATTCATCAAAGTTACAAATGTTGGAACACTTCCATCATAAAGGATACATTACCCATTATAAATGACATATTATCTATCATGGAGTAACTACATGATTGAAACAATCTTCTTCGAGTATTCTTTGGTGCATTGTCTATACATATATCGCATTATATGTTTTTGACAAGGGTCTCCCAAATTGTGAAAAAATGTGCAACATTTTAACATTATAGTATAATTATTGTTCTAATTTGATGCCTATTAATTATTCTTTATCATTTCCCTTAAAATATTTAGTAAATAAATCCTAAAACACTTAACATCATGTTTGCACAAGTACAATCTTCCCAGGAGTACATCGTAAACCTCCTTAGGTGTGAACTATCATCCATTTTCTTGACTTTATATTGAAGGTACATTTTCATCACACATGTATATCTTTTCCAAACTACATATGTCAAAGGATATATGGGCGAGGATGTGAAAAAATATGAAGTTTAATGCATTGAACAATATCTTACATATTGTTCCTCTTTTGTATCTTATGGTCGATGATGACATGTAATAGTTTTCTTTTGACCAACACTTTCTGTGGAAGAGAAGTGACACTTCATTGAATATTAAGTTTCATTAGCTTTGATGTTCATAGATAAACAAACTATATGGATTAATTTCATATTTAGTTGTGGGACTTGATATAGATTTCATAAGCAAGTATTGTTCTGTGTCATATAGAATCAATGTGGTTGTACAAGTGATATTTAGTGGCACCACTTTTGAGTTGATTTATTATTTACTTTGTTTGAGTTAAAAGGTGTAGGATTATTCTTGTATCATGTATACTTATTAGGTTTATCTCTTTTGGCATGTGCATTTTACTTCTATGAATGGGAATAAGATGGTTCAATGTGCATAAGTTGACCCTTGTGTGATACACGTAGGTGGTCGAGGCTTAAAACTCTTGAGACAACTATGACTATAAAACCTTGTCATTTTTCTATCTCCAATGTTAATAGTTGATATGTCTAAAGTGAGCCCCGGCTTAATGTATCATGAGTTCCCAAACCATCTTCGAGAGGGAGTCATCTTTAACACCCACAAGATACCAAGGGATATAGATACGAAGAGGATTTGTTGGATCACATGTGGGCCCACCATAGCATTCAAATTTGATTATAACGTAAAGAGGAAGGTCGTGTGGTCCTAAAGCATGTGTATAATGATGGAAACGACATTGCCAATTGATCCATTGACAAATCCAACCTCAACCCAAAGGTTTTCTATAAGCATCACCTTTTTCCCATTATAGAGAAGAACTTTACCATAATTATACTATTACAAAAATAAAAAGAATAACATGTCTAGGAAATAATAATAACTTCACAATTTATTGTGCCTCAAAGGACAACGAACCATTTCTCAAAATAAAATGTTACCTCTACCGACATACCTACAAAATGTGGGAGGAACAAACTATAACATGTACATAACAACTTCTACATTGTAGAGTTACTATGAGAGAATGCTTTCAACCAAGACATCCAGATGATGGTTTCCTTCATTTCTTGCACACCATGCTAACCGCAATGATGTGGTAAGGAGGGAGCCTTCATTCAAAATGCATTGATGTTTGTTGCAGAGCAGTTGTTGGATCTAGTTAATGAATATCGAGATAATGCTCTTTTCTTAAAAAAAAAGATCAAGTAAATAAAATACCAAACCTATCCAAGTCCAACCAAAAAGTGACAAATAAGATCACTAAACCCAACACACTCCCCAAACCTAACAACCACCGCGCTCCTCACACCATGCAATAGATCCTCCATCACTCTTCACCCACACAAATCAAAAGCACATAGTTGTTTGTTTCCAGCCAATAAATCTCCAAACCAATTGTGATCATGAAGTTATGAACTAGAAATTAATTGATAAATGAAACCTTATGAAATTTCTTGCAAATATGTTTCTTATCTTGTTTATATTCTTTCTTCTATACATGTATCATGTTATCAAATGTTCAAAATTCTTATATTTCATGTATTTGTCTCATAATGTGATTTCTTTCAAATTTTCAAATGGTACATGTATACCTTCTCATGTTTTATCTACACAAAAATATTACAAAATTCCTTAAGGCCAACCATAAGTTTCTATAGAGCCCCTAATTTTGTATAATTTTGTATATTATAGATATACCCTTATTTGTAATCACAAATCAATCATTGTCTTAAATAGTTGCAATTCTTTTAAAATCTATTCAAGAAAGTGATTGATATTTGAAAACATATGGTGACAAAGCTTCACGACGTCATTTGAATTCACCAAGGGATTTGGCATCATACTACTAACACATGTGGATATCATGAGATCATTGTATCTCTTTCTTTATGACGTCACATATCCACACAAATGGGAAAATGTCAACTAAAGATGACGGAGTAATGATTAGTTACTACATTGATTTGTACAAACCGATAGCCAATTGACCACATTTTCCAAATTATTTAGTAATTTCTAGAGGGATTCATTTCCACACTTAATTAAAATTTAGTAATGAGTGGAAAACTTTATGGCATCCCTAAATCGATAACTATATTACATTTTATACATAAAATTACTAATTTTGACATAGGTGTGGAGGCTTAAATTCACTCACATATGTTTCTCGAGTGTTGCGTAATTATTTACTCAAACTACATTATTATAACAAGTGGCCATGTTCCTAAACATGCAATGTCCATCCCACATGGATACACATCATATGCAATATGTTCTTGCATACCTGGATTCTTCTCACATCCCTCGAGGAGATAACATTAGAATTTTACACCCCTCTTCCCAACATTCGAATACAATGACATCACATACATCCTTTAGCATTTACAAACATCCACAACATGTTTAACACCATGTTATAAACTTAACTTTAGGTTTAACTCTAATAGCTAACCAATGATGCAATTGGGACCATTTCCTTACAAGAGATGGCAAATGATTAGTGTGTAAAACACAAATATATGTTGAAATATTTCCTTCCACCTCTCTTATGAGATGAGCCTTTACATAAACATATTATAGTCCATTATCATATCATACCTAATTTATGGGCACTTCAAATTATTTTAGACCATCCAAATGGATCACTCGGATTAACGATAACACATTAAACTTTGTTTATTTTATTTTTCACTAAATTGGCACACCCAAAGGTAGCATACCATACTAAGGACTCAAACACAAGTTTATTCCACCAATATCCGCGCCATCACTCCATAATAATTGGAACTTCCCTAGGCATTATTTCCAATCTCGTGTTGGGGCAAAACATTAATGACAAATTATGCCTTTTACAATGAACCACAACTTCTCGTATGCTTCTACCTAAATTTTACATCTTCATAACATCACTTGTCATTCATAACATATGAAAATTCCATACATATACTTGTGACAACCTTGTGTTCTTCCATAGTGCTTTACAATATACCACACAATTATCTTTCTCTTCAAAAAACAAATATTAAGGTCACTAAATAAATATCACATGCATAAGTCTTAACAAAAATGTCTTTTATTGATTACAAGGAAATATTATAGACATAAGCACAATGAAATTACAATTTAACATGATAATTTTAGAACAAGAATGTGTAATAATTCTTTTGAGAATTCCAACCTAACACCTATCCTTAGCTTACAAAATCTACAAAGTTTCTACAAAATCACCATCATCTCAATTAAAAACTTCTCACATAATTCCTATCCTGATTGGAGGATAGATTAATTTCCATGCTCACAAAGCCCTTCTATTTATAAATTTTATAATAGCTCAAAATATTGAAGAAAGATTCAATTTAAAAGTAAAGATACCTTTCTAATATTCCCTCAAATTCCCTAGTCATCATTAATCTTCATAGTTGAAAATTCCATGTAGTGCTCCATAAAATAATTTATTTTTAATCAATCTCTATTAAGTATTTTAGATTTTCCTTGGCCATAGAAGATGGATCAAGGTTCATGTATGTCTCCTTTTAATATTTGTTGACATTGATAAGAGATCATGTCCATCACTAATATAATCATGACAAAAATGATCAGTAGTACAACAAAAATGCAAGGCTCTGTGGCTTAGATGTACAAGGATTAGTCTTATGCAATTTGAAAAATGTTTCACAAGTGAGCATAAGATCGCATGTCTTGGATTGGCTTATATGGCTTCTATAAGAAATTGCCTAGGTAACAAGTTTGCATATAATGCATTTAAGAATGGTGCGATGTATTGCACAAGTCTTTATTCAATAACTCTAGATTTTTGTTGAGTAATTGATGCAAGATTTCTCTTGAGCTTGAATGCTCCTACATTAAACACCTAAGGTATGAAGAAACTTAAGCTTGTGCTCAACCAGTTTTGGAAGGTTTCCAATGGAACGACCAACTCTAGCAATCTATGCTTCACTAAGCCAGGACACATCTTCAACTTCCATTTCACCAAGTATTTATTATGTTTCTTTTTTGTGATGTCTTTACCATGCGATCATCCAAAATCCAATAATTTTATTCATGCCTCTACTCTAGTAAATGGTGCTTCTAATCTACTTTTACATGGTTTGATCCTTCACTTGTCACATTAGCAAGAATGTGTTGAGACAATCCAACTCAAAAAAGGTTCCAAGGCACATGATTATAATTTCAATAAAAGGAGAAGCCAATATCATCAAAATGGAATCATCACTCAAATATAGACCCAAAAATTAGATTATTAAATGCATGCAAATGATATCAGCAATATTTGTATTGAGTTTATAGACCTAGAGGATAAAATTGTAGCCCTACGAGATTGTTTCAATCCTTAAGGTATTAAAAACCCACAAGCTTGTTCCACACAACTTATCAAGTCTTTATATTTATAGATTAGTTTTAAGACATTTAAATTTTCTTTTATAGGCATTTTGATCACTTTGTCACATAATCTATCTTCATAATAGCTTGTTCTCTCTCTAACCCTAAAACTCTACATGTTTTAGTTGATTTATCTCTAGAAATTTTGTTGTGGCAAGTACAAGAGTAGCATACTGTTATGACTATTTGTCTTAATTCAAAAATATCATTATTGCATGGTATACAAAATTAAATATAAAACCCTAATTTATTATCACAACAATACAAATTGATCTAGTCATTCTTTAAAAAGTGCATTTTATGTATGAAAAGAGGAGTATCAACTATAATAAAAGTATTTTTTTATTTGTGTAGAATATTTATGTGAGCCTTTGTTAGGTGATATCTTGGAGGAAGTGAAGGAAATATATGGATTTGATCAAAGGGAAGTATGTGGATTCAACCAAAATGGTCTACTCTAATTTCCCTATATTGTTGATCATTTAAAGCGAGCCATGCATTAGTTTCATCAAAGTAAAATCTGGAAAGGCCATATATTGTGGCTTCAATATAGTATTAATTTTACATGGACATAATTGAAATTTATAGCACACAACTTTTGACCTAATTAGTTATATAGTTAAGCTTATTGTTAGAATGGGATTAAATATTTAAGCATTAAAGGATGTAATAATGGGAAAGGATATATGGTAATTAGGTGTAATAATGATGTAGATGTGCCTTAAGCCTTCATTGCTAACCTTCATATATGTATTCTTCCACACCAACTAATTTGCATCCTTCATGTAGACTCTTCCATTTTGTATCAAGGAAGTGAGTACTACAATCCCCAACAAAAAATAGCTTTTGATTATTTGATGAAGGATGATATTTCACCTTCTTCAAGAGAACACATTTTGACACTTTTGGGGAGAAAGATGATAAAGCCTACTAAGATTGACATTGCTCATACTAAAAGCATTTGCTTAAAAAGATAAAAATCACAAATAGAACATCTAATAAAAAAACATTGTGAAGAATTTTAAGATGGATCTTTGTTCCATGTTCTCAATCTCCCAATTTGACACACTAGACATGTTCAAAATGTAAGTACTATGTAGAAATATAGATGGATCGAATACATAAATTCTACCAAGACCTTGAATTAAAAGAAATATTTGAAATTTTGTTTGACTATAAGATGGAGAAATATTTTCTCACTCTAATGTACAACATCGCTAACCATTTGAATTGTCTACAACAAACATATTAAAAAAATTGTTTCCATTACAAATAATTCCTATAAATTTTGAGCAACCCCGCCTCATATATCTATTGTGAAGGTTCCCTTAAAATTAATTTGAAATTTTCACAATTTTAATTAACTAGAATTTAAATGAAATTGCCAAATTTTATGTTTCAAAACTTTGAATAAAATAAAACATAAAATAAGGACAATGATTAATTGCGGTATGAAGATGCTTATGAAATAGAGTGGTGCATGTGAATAATAAATTGTTTTTTATTATGGGGGAGAGAGAGAGAGATCATTGTTATTATTGTTAACATTTGTGAGTTGTATGAATGATTGTTGAGAGGTTTTCGTGTTTGTAAAAGTAGTGTAATAAACACTTGCTAATTAGTGAAAATTGAATATGGAAAATGGGTCCTTCTTGGATATGCAAACCACCGATTAAAAACACACCAAATTAGTACGATGATGTGAAATAGGTTTTTAGTGTGGAGATTAGTTCACATGAGTTTTGTAATATGAAACCTTAACTCCTTGACAATAACCTCGTTAAAATAATAAATTCGGTTTGGAATCACTTTATCTTAATTGCTTACGGTGCCAAGAAATTGTCATATGCCAACTATAACTTGTTTATTTCCTCATTGGGATTGGAATCCCATGGTTAGTTTTAGTATACTTGTTTGGGAGGTGTTTTTTCTATGTGGTTTTCAGAGCCACTTTGGTTTACAAGGTGCAAGATAAAACTTGCAATTTTCGATAATTTCTTCCAAAATGAGCACTACTTGTTGAATTCTAGCATCGTCAGTTTCCCCACATTTTCATCATGTACACATATGGGTTGGAAGTGAAAAAATCCCTATTTGAATACTTGATGACCCTTTTCATTTTTCTGTGTGGTTGTTTGAGCTACCTTGAGCTATAGTGTGACTAAGACAATCGACCCAATTTTGATCTTATGAAATTGGTTCAATCACCTTGTGAACAATGCTTATGGACTAAGAATTCATGTTCTTACACATCATACCCCTTCTCTCCTATGTTGAAATTGGGAACCATTATTAGTTTCATGTTATCTCCTTGGGAAGCACTTTTCCCGCCAATTTTAAAGCTACTTTAGCTTACAATGTCCAAGTGAAAATTTTCAAACTTTAGAAACTCACTCCGCATGGTGCCTCTAAAAGAGCATCGCTTATCATATTTTGCCTCCATCAACTCCTCAATGTTCTTGTAGTGTAGGAAAAGAGGTTAGAAGTGACAATTCCCTACTTCACACACTTTTTTGTCCTTTTTCGCAGACCATTCCGTGGCCATTTTAGCTAATTTGAATTGTAACGTTGTTAAGTGCTTTGACCCAATGTTTGACTCTGCTAAACAAATCTTACCCAATATGATTATTATTTTTATGGAAAGTGTTGTTAACACTAACTTATCCCTCTAAAATTTGTTAGAAATTTTAATTGTGTGAAGAAAATAAACTCTCTCTCTCTCTCTTCAATCTCGAAATGATAAATGAAATTGTGTGATATCATTGCTAGATAGGAAGTGAGATCCATGCTAGCATTCATGTTGACACATATTATTTCAAGTGGCAGGTGTTACGGTGAAAATGCAAATGCTTGACATTATTCAAATATTGTATTTACATTTGTTTTTCATAAAATTGTATAAATTCATTTTGAAAGAGAAATTGTAAAGTTTTATTTAGGAATGTAATCAAACTCAGTAATTGATGTTCTTATTTTCAAAAAAATTTGGTTAATTGATGACATGTATGATAACAATAGTGAATATCATGGAATTTTATCCGGATTGAAATCAATAGGTGATGTGAAACATTTAACATGAAAAACTCGATTTGAATCATGTTTTACATATCCTTGAAAATTGTTTCTAACCCTTTAAAGTCACTTGTTTAGACCACAACTCAAGAAATATACAAATAATGAAAGTATGTTGATATTACAACTCAAGGAGTGTAGGACGAGGGTCTGGAAGGAATACACGTGCATCAAACAATTGCACTTCACCAAAAAGGAGTTGTAAGATAAGGCAAGTAAACTTTTAATAAACAATGTGCATGCATAGAGCTCAAGATTCAAAAATGGAGTGGAATAGAATGCTCTTGGATTGTCATGGACCAAAAAGAAGAGGAGTACAAATAGGGGAGTAAATGTGTAACTCCCATGTAAGAGAAGATTCCTCCATAATGGAGAAGAGGAGTTACTTTCCCAAATGGGAATGTAACTCCTATGACACACTTACACATATGACAGATTCTATAAGAGAATCTATCATAACTAAGATGACACCTAGATCTAGGTCCACCTAAGTGAGATGACTCACCCGGTGAGGTGGAATAACACTAAATAATTAAATAAAGTGATAAAAAAACCTACACCAACACCCCCCTTCATCGATACTAGGATGGGGCTAGGTAAGTCAGCAAAACACACAAGAAATGGGTCCCGACAATAAGCCTGATGAGGTACCCATGCACAAAAGGTCTCAAGTAGTGAGGGGAAAACCCGGTGGGAAAAACCTCAACTTACAAGAGATAGCAAAAACTCTCCTAAACTACTAAGAAGAAGGAGAGAAAAGAAGTCTATCCAGCCTCCCAAAAAGATGATCCAGTCACGAGCCACCCTGTGCTAAGTGAAGAGGATGAAGAAGACCCCAAAGTGTCAAGGTGTTGTTCCAATCAAGGGAACAATGCTCCATATGTGAGGTGGAAAATCCAGCTGCTCCATGAAGAAGTGCAAATCTGGAAGCAGTGGCAATGAAGGAAGGTGGGATGCCCTGAACCTGTGAAGGAGTGTACCCAATGCCTGATGAGTCCTGGATCATAGTGTCTGCTCCTTGAAGTGTCTGAAGTGGACCAAAAGTGGGAAAATCAAGAGACAACTCCTCAAGATGTGGCAAGTGATAAGTGGATGGTGGATGTGGGTCCCCATCATCATGGCAATCAACTATGCTAGAAGAGATGTCCAAAACATCATAAAT
The DNA here is from genome assembly GCA_018340775.1 of Taxus wallichiana var. yunnanensis. Lineage (NCBI taxonomy): Eukaryota > Viridiplantae > Streptophyta > Pinopsida > Cupressales > Taxaceae > Taxus > Taxus wallichiana. The sequence continues at coordinate 758,804,029 of CM031239.1, read as the reverse complement.
GGGCTCAGAAGTATCCTCAAGTCTAGCTGAGTCGGATGAAGAATCTGAAGGAGGAGAAAAGTGAGAGAATGAGTACAACCGAGTGTGATGGTCAGCTATACCAACTGCAACAATAGCATCACTGTGGAGCTCCCTAACATAAACTGAGTCCAAAGTGAACTCAACTCGCATGCCCTGTCCAAGATGAGTGATTTGATAGACTGAAAGAAGGTTTGTTGAAAGTAAAGGGATACTTAAAACATTATTGAAAGTACCACCACTTACTTCAACTGATCCTCTTCCAAAACTTGTGTAGTGGTGTTGTCACCAAGCTGAATATAGGAAATGTCACATGGCTCAAGTGAATCAAACTCAATGTCCGATGATGCCACGTGATGAGTTACCCAATCAATGATCCATGTAGGGGTAGGTGGCACAACCGTCACTAGAGCTCTTCCCTTTGGTTTCTCCTTGTTGGATTCTTTTAATTTTTCTTTCTCTTGTAATTTTTCTTTTCACTCTCTTTTCCTTAGAACTGTTGTGGGATGATGAAGGTGTTTTGAGAGAATCTGGGACTCCAATATTGTGCTTCTCAAGCCAGATTAGTGAGGAGAGAAATATTTTTCTTTAAGCACTTTTCTTCATCATGCATGCCATGGTAGTATCCACATTTGATTCGTTCTTTGGAATTTTGGGAGGTGGAAGAGTTGTTTTGGGGTTTGTCCTTCTTTTCATGATCATGTTTCTTCTCCTTAGAAGCCCTTGGCTTTTCCTTTCTAAAGAATGAGATCATGGGATTTTGTGGATTTCAAGGTGCCCATTTGAATCAATTTATTTTTTCTCCGATCAAATTTGCAATAAACTCATTAAGGATGGCATAGACCAACTTTTTCAAAGTGCCCTTTTTGTTGCGTGGAAGGTGGAGACAAATATAGAGTATTCGGGACCAAGTTTGGTAAGGATGGATAAAATGAGTTGAGATTCCTTTTTCTTTATTCCACCATCTTCTAACTGCAATCTGAGTGATATGAATTTGGAGAAGAAGTCTTGAAGGGTGTCAAATTCATTGGGACTAAGGCTTATTAGGTTATTCTCAAGTTCATGTCCTCGTATTTCATCATGTTTCCCAATTTTTTTTTGGAGAGTCTCCATAACTTCTTTGGGTGTGGTGGAAGAGGAAATGTGAAAACACAGCTCTGGAGATACACACATGGTCATGAACCTAATGGCTTCATCACACTTATCAAGCCACTTTTTTCTATCTCTTTCATCATCAGTTCAACTTGCGATCGATGGCAATGCGGAATAATTTCTTTCCTTTTAAGGTAGTGATCATAGCATTCAACCATTCTTGATAGTTGAATGGGGTGAGAAAGGGAACACCATGATTATCCATGACAAAAAAAGAGATGTGCAAAAAAGGAGAAAGGAAAGATGATACCCCCAAAAAGTGGCACTTTATAATACAATGTGCATTTTACAAAACTAATATTCCCATCATGTAGATTGCAGAAAAACATCCAATTTTGACTAAAGAAGTGCTAAAAAATGAGCAACGAGTCAAAAGTTATGGCTTTAAAAGATTCCCGCAACTGATAAGAAAAAGCTAGTTAGCCCTACAAAATATTAAAAAGTGCCCAAAACACATTCAAAAGGTATCGTGTTTGTGCCCGTTGGAAACGACATCAAATTTTAGAAGGGGTTTGTTTTGACTGCAAGGGGGGATTAGCCTCCTACCAACCCCGGACCTCACCCTCCGCCTTTGACACTCGAAAAAAAGGAAACCCAAGCTTATTTAAAGCCAAAATGAATGTTTTTTTTTTTTACCTTAAAACACCTACAAGTCTGATTTGATTTAAATTCCTCCAATCACGTTTTAAAGAGGAAAGACCATGTTGATGCTAATTGGTGATTTGCTGGTGAGTGGAGTGGACTGGTAAAGCCATTTGCACCGTGAACAAGGCAAGACCACATCCTAGGTTGCCTTGGTGATTTGCTATTTAGCATCAGAACTAAACCGCAATGAATGCGAGCTAGCACGTGAGAGAGGAGGGGGACGTCCCAAGTTTCAAGCTCAAGGATTTTTAAACCATTTTGCTCATTCAACGTTGAACTAGTCAGACAAGTTGTCCCAACGTGGTTGAAGGCATTGGAGAGGAGCAGTGAAGGTCGACCTTCCTTCACGCAGTAGGTCAGTGAGCTCGTGGTAGAGTCCACATGCTAGAGTAGGGCAAAACTAGTTTACTCGCATGTGTAACAACCGCAGTAAAAAAATGCCCACACGATGCAAGGTAGGAAGGTTGAAGGCATGTGTCTTGATACTGCTGCAGCAAAAAAAATGACCACACAGAGGGTAGGAAGGTTGAAGGCATGTGTCTTGATACATCACTGAATGGAGCAAAAATGACCACACAGAAGGAATAAACAACAACCACGAGCCAACAATGAAGGTCAGTAAACACAAGCATGAGTTACAGGTTCAAATCACATGAGTCAGCAGTTCATATCACACAAGTCAAGTCAAGGCTAAAGCAGTTGCAAGAAAAACACGTTCTCAACAATGCAAGCCACAAAAACCTGAGTGTATCAATAAGGTAGTGACTTGTTTGGATAGCACGAGAGCTAGGAAGAAGATGGTCCGAGAGGCTCTTCACACCGTAAAAAAACTTGAAACTAGCACCTTAAACCCGTAAAATCTCAAACTCAACACAACGACAACTAGCAAGAAGCATACAAAACAAACCACTAAAAATAACCATTAGAATCTTGAAATATGCAAGTAAAACACATGCAAAAGTGAAACTTGCAAAAGCAACTACACGGTGGAGCAACAATGGTGAACAACATGATTCCAGTCCCCCAAGCTCTGCGATACTACATGAAGGAGTGTAGGACGAGGGTCCTGAAGGAATACAATGTGTGCATCAAAAAGTTGCACTTCACGAAAAAGGGAGTTACAAGATAAGGCAAGCAAACTTTTAATGAACAATGTGCATGCATAAAGAGCTCAAGATTCAAAAATGGAGTGGAATAGAATGCTCTTGGATTGTCGTGGACCAAAAAGAAGAGGAGTACAAATAGGGGAGTAAATGTGTAACTCCCATGTAAGAGAAGATTCCTCCATAATGGAGAAGAGGAGTTACTTTCCCAAATGGGAATGTAACTCCTATGACACACTTACACATATGACAGATTCTGTAAGAGAATATGTCATAACTAAGATGACACCTAGATCTAGGTCCACCTAAGTGAGATGACTCACCCGGTGAGGTGGAATAACACTAAATAATTAAATAAAGTGATAAAAAAACACCTACACAAACAAACTCAAGTTGAAATTATACCACACCTAGTTTCAAACATGAAATATTCATCAATATAAACACTCTTGACAATGACATAATGCAAAATCCTCTTGTGAAACCCAAGGCATGAGAGATGTAACTTTTTGCTAAACATATCTCCTAATAAGCTCAATAATCTACTTAGTTTGAGAAACTATTATGTAGATCACATCTCAAATACATGTAATCTCCTCGCTAAGTGGGCCACATGTAGGTGACCCTCTTATAGTAATAACCCAATGATCCATTTCTAGGGAATCATCCCTTTTGAAATTTTTTTAAGATTACTCAAAATCAATGTGTATAACAAACCACATAAGACTTGATAATCCTTGTTATGTTGTGGTTCTAATATAAAAATCACATATGCAAAGTGTAATGAATAGAATATTGTACTCTTTAGAACAAGAATAGTTTTCTAATATTTATCACCATCCTACTTCTATGGTTGAATAGAATAAAGTTAGTGAGACCCCGATTCACATGAGAAATGACTACTTGGTGTCCCACTTGTTGTATATGTAGACACTAAAATTTGGTAGTTTTTCCTTTTGTAATTCCAAGTTTAATCATGTTCAATTGCTAAGACAAATGATCACATTTGGAATCCAATCAGTTCATCTCTTTATCTCTCCCACTAATTTCTTATCATTACGCTCTACTTTGTCATCCATTCTTATAATATTATCTAATAAAATCAGTAAACGACATATGTGTTTTATGTCTAAACTTACTTTTTACATTTCTCCTTTTTTGTTGAAAATTGTACAACCAAGTTAGGATGTGGGGTCCAGTCCTTTCTCATCAAGTTCACCGACTCTATTTTCAATTTGAATATCTTCTATGAGTCAGTTCATCTTCCTAGGTTCATCCTTATTAGAATATTTCAATTATGAAAGGCTATATAAGAAAGTCAATTTCACTTTATAACTTACTTGGCACTCTTATAAGCTCCTATTGAAAATAACATTTCAAAAGCACTCAAAGGTTCCTAAATATGCACAAATCAGCTGCACATAAATTAGACCAATCCCTACTACATGTCTAAAGCACTTAAACAAGTCAAATATTCTAGCTTCCTCCATTTCCAAACATACAAAGGTCATAAAGCCATGTCTTAGCAAGAGAAAAATCACTCCAATCATTGTTCAAGGGTTTCAAGGAATAAAGAGTTAGGTCATGTAGACTAGGTACACCACATCACACTACTACCATGTTTATTACATTCTACACTATATGTTTAGCCCTAAAGAGACATGAGGGAACTCATAGGGGCTAGTTAATTATTCACACTTGCACAAGAACCTAAGAGAACTACATGAGGCTTGATCTCATAATGAAGGCATGTAGTGTAGCACTCATATTAGTTTAGCGAATGGGAGTCTGACCGCCAAGGGTAGTCCATCCTCAACCACACACAAATGTTTTCTCCTTTTTATTTGTTAATGCTATGATGAAGGGTTCTACAATTTTCTACGATTTTTCACTTTGTTGCAGTGTGACTATAGGAAATCCCAAAGTTGTGTGAGAAAGAGTGACATTAAGTGTTCAGTCATTTCTATAAAAACAAAGCACACATGAATTTTTACACCTAGATTGTAAAAGGGCCCAACATCATACAAATCCAATTCAGATTATGCAGTTAGATCCACCATACAATATTTATACAATCTTATCTTTAATCATTTTCATTAAGTGCCACAATTAGCATTAAATCATTTCTAGTCTTTGATTTTCTTGTTCCACCATCTTACACATCCATATCCTCCATGTTCTACCTTGTATAATTAATTTTCTATCTCCTTTTGATTATTTGAGAATTTACTTTGTTTATCACACAATACATATATGAAAGCATTATTCGATTCTAAATGGTTCATGATAGAAGTTAATTAATCAAAATATTCTACATATTACAAACCCATACATGTTTTTATTGTTGCGTGTTCCCATGACACTAGAATTTATCTAGGGTGTAAACAATACGTTGTTTTATGAAATATACCTTGTGGGATACCACTTAAATAACACAAAATATTGAAAAATTGCAGCCAAATAAAATACTCGATTTTTGCAAATTTTTACCAGCTTAGGGCAAAGAATCAAGAAAATTAATAACTCCCAAAATATCCACTCAAATCACTTAAAATTTAAAGATAGCTTGCTAATATTATAAATAACATAAGAAAACTATTTTTGAATTTTTTAGACAATATAACGCTTTGCTATTTAAAATTACAAATATCGTAGTGCCCTAAACAAATTGGAAAACTTCTAAAATTCATACTTTCCCGAATATAAGTGCAAAAACTATGAAACTTTAGAAATAACATTTACAAATGTAAAAGATGGTATTCCAAGCCTCGAGATCTGAAAATGGCCAATTGAAACCCTCCAAATAAAGGCTGCGAATCTCCAAAACAAGTTACCCTTTTTTTGGTAGATGGTCAAAACCCCTTTGAAATCCTCAGAAATGATGCCAAACCCTTTCTTTATTGATGCCGTAAGTTTGATATGAAAACCCATTGATTATTTTCACAAATTATCTCAAAACCCTCAAAACCCTATCTCTAAAAACCTCTCAAAATATATCAACAAATCACCCCAAAAACAACTCCAAAATGACAAGCTAGGGTAGATCTTTCACTACTGAAGAATTCCTCACTAGCTAGGGATAGAACTCTCACCACCAAAGCTAGGGTTCCTACGGATTCACTCCACAAGCTATAGATTTGCAAACAACATTTTCACACATGAAAGGAGATAATTACATATGCAAGAATGCCTTTCCTTTCTCTCCCAACTCCTTATATAACTTCTCCAAGGCAAAAGATCCCTAATAAACCCTAGTCACATTTTTCCCTTGGAAGGGCCAATAAAATAAAGGTAACTTAAGTTACTTTTCCTTTTAAGTCGTCATGGTCCAAAAGTGACCCCCAACACAAAATTAGAATATTAGTACCATGTGGCCCCTTCCTAATGACAAAATGTAACATCTAGTCCTTCCAAAACACCTTTTACATATGTCATGACGAATTATAACAAAATGGAATAGATATTCATACCCAATGGCTCCTAAACTTCCAAAGCCCCTTGGGTATAACCAAGGCTTGGACTCAAATTGGCCCTTAGGCCTTTGGCGTAGGAAAGGGACATTACATTTTATGTGTAGCATAGACTTGAATTCCACGTAATGAGCCTTCCATCCTATTTTTACCCGAATAACTAGAGATAATACCCTTTTTATCTTGTGTGACCATGTAGAAGGGGTCATATATAGGTGACATATACTAACATCTAGGCCCATCGACCTCAACCTTGTGTGTTGTCTTCTCATAATCCACTTGTAATTAAGTTAGAACTCAACGTGTCTTTCAAATTATACCAAGTCGGAGTGGGAATACCTCTTTTAAAACTTGTGTAAAAATGTAACTTGTTGTATAATGAATGTTTTAGGAGACATTTTTAATTGAATATGTTCCCTCTTAGAAATTATTGGTAAACATTAATAAAAATATATAATACAATAACTTGAAAATGAGTTTCGTATGCCTCCTTATGTACTTTAAATGTTATACAAAACAAAAGAGTAAACAAGAAATTAAATTGTACTAAATTGTCTATAAGCTAAATCATAATCTGTGTAAATTTTGGATAAGTTATCTCTCTCTCTCTCTCTCTCTCTCTCTCTCTCACACACACACACACACACACACACACACACACACACACACACACACACACACACGCGCTGCATTACACACACACACACACAGAGGCTAAACTATCTGTGTTGAATCGCTACTTCAAGAAAATGTTAAATTTAAATAATTATTGTGCAAATTGCATGATGATAGTGTGTTTATAGATATGGGGGTAATACTAGATCATTATTTAGTGGGGAAGGGGTTGTCACTTAAAGGAAGAATAAATAATTGTGTGTGTGATTAAATAAAAATGGATTAACTAAGTAGTGTGGGGATAGTTAATCTAAGCTATGAACAACTATAAATAAAGTAAATAAATGTAGGAAAGAAGTATGTAAGAAAACTAAGCAACTATGCAAAATGAAATGCTAACCCTAATGTGCAAAAGAGAGTGAAGAAAGAACTTAGCTGATAACATGTATGTATGTCGAGAGTGTCGCAGAGGTAATTGGAAAAATCAGAGCAAGAATGACTGTGCAGAAGTCCTAAAAAGAGTGGATTTGGGCTATTTCTCTAGATTGGGGTGCCTGAAAGAGGAATGGCATGCCTACGAGCACTTTGGTATGCAATCTAGGCACCATGGTTTGTGTGAAAGCTCAAAACTAGTTTTTGTAGGGTCGGAAGGTGGTCAAACCCTCACTATGTATCGCATCAACTTCATTATCCTGTGCTTTGAATGTCACCAATACTCCAAGTTGAATAAAAGACCTACAAAACCCCAAAACAAGCATCAAACCCTAAAAATAATAATGCATATGAAGGGGTCGACTATCCTCAATGGCCACAATGGTGGACTTACTAACTAGAGTTGCACTACATCTTAGACTCGATGTAGTTCTATGTGCAAGTGTGTGTGAACATGCCCTAGGTTGCTCTTGTGCTAGTCTTGCACTTTTTGAAGTAGCAAGCAATAACTATGTGTAGAAAATGTAATAGAATGTGTGCATGGAATAGAATAGAATAGAATCCCTCCCCTTATGAAGTGTGATGCAGATGTCTTAGCCTTGTGCCTTGATGATGGAGCTATATGGATGCAAGTGATCTCTAATGCAATAGATGGATGCAAATCTAGATGGAGTGATAGTAGTAAGTGATGCTAGGTCCCTCATTATAGTCTCATAACTTTATATTTATAGGGTTTTCTTGATCTAATTTCGTAATTAACCCCGAAAAGGCTGACCAAAAGAAATATAAAGATGTCAAATGGCTAAAAAGACCCCAAAAAGTTGTGGGAAAGTTCAAGAAGGATTGGGGCACCCTAGATGGTACCAGGGCATCCATGGGCACCCTAGTAGTAGCTTGAGTGCCCCGGTCGAGGCTAAAATAACACGAAATGGCCGAAACAAACCTGGGCATGTGGACGAAAAATAGATGGTAATGATCAAATAAAATAAAATAAGATTGCCAAAAGATGGGAGTTAATTAGTAATTTCTTCACTCAAGAACCTTCTAAATAGTAGTACGAGCCCGAGATAAATAAATGCCTAAAGTATATGATTTTGTGACTACATTTTGCCCCCACTTTATGTTGGTGAGCTGAAATCTCGGTAACATAAAGTAGATAGAGATGTGTACCTGATGCCGATGAAGAGTGTAGTAGAAACATGTCAAGGACTAGAAAAAGAATGGAATGCTAAAATAAGATGGAGGAGCGGAGGAGTGTGGAAACTAAAGATGAAAAATGCGTAAAGAAAAATTCATGAGAGTGAACCTAGGGTAGAATGCATGTGTAGTTGTTGTGGTGTGTAATGTACCTGCATGGTTAGTAAAGCGTGTGCTATCGAAAAGTGTTATTGTTGACATTGTTGTTGTTGTTGCCCCAATTTGATTGCTTGTTTCTCATACAGCTGGAATTGCAAGGATAAAATGATCCAAGTAGTCAAATATATATGTATGTAAGTGAAAAAATGTTATATAAAAGACTCATGTGTAAAAACACATGTAAATGTAAAAATGAAAAGTGTAAATGGAACATGTGCACCTGATCCATGTCGAGAGAAAGGGTGTAGAAGGATATCTTGTACTGTCGGGGTTTTTTGGGCGATCCAACACCATAGGCCGAAGAAGTGTAGGGAGGAAATGCTCTGTGTCCTCCAAGCTCTAATTGCTTCCCTGAACTATGAAGATATTTCTCGTATCATCCTGGTTTTTGGGTGCTCAGGCACCAAATGGTAGAAGAAGTATAGGGAGGAAATGGTTTGTGTCCTCCAACCTTTAATTTCTCCTTTGAATGCTAAGGACACCATGCCCTATAAAATCCATTATGTATGGAGTTTGTAGATTGGTTTGAACTCACTCGATGTATGTAAAACCACAATGCCAAGGGAGAAAAGTGGACCGAACCAAAGGTAAATGTGTTGTGTAGACTATAAAACCCCAAATGATGCCCCCTCTTTGGGGGCGCATGCGACGTCACTAATAGGAGAATGCAGCCCCAAAAGAGGACCAACCGCATGAACTATGAGCCCTATAGGGGAAGGGAATGCATTTAGTAAAAACCAAGGCATGCACAAACAAGGATGCCTGTCCAAAACAAGTGTTAGTATGAAAACACACGCATGTAAGAAGACAAATATAAAGTACATAGACAATGTAAAAACTACTAAACATAGCAGTGTAAATACACAAAAAAGCAAGTAAACCACACAAAGTGGGTCACAAACATGGGAGATCACTCACGATGTCATATGACACGTAAGGCCATCATGACTACAAACAACAAGCAAGTGTGCACACCAAACATAGGGTATGGCCCACATACAAGAAGCAAACAAAGACAAACAAACAAAAGTAGTAGTCATGGAAACATGTAATCTTGCAAAACAAGTGTTGCACATGGAACACCCGTTAGCATGTTAGAGAAATAACCAATATGTCAAAGCGTGAATAACTAACTAATTTAAAGTGCTAAGTATAAAATGAAACAATAGCACCTGAAAGAGACAAATGTGGATGCCCCCAACAACCAGTATATGAAGGGTAGAAGGTGAGCATCCATGCTACGTGTAAGAGACTTGTATCTGCGATCACACTAAACAAAGGCGTGAACGTGCATGTGTGTATAGTTTAGATAATGACATTTAACAAATCAATCTAACATCCGTAGTAAAGTGAACATGTAAAACACTAGTAAACAAGAGTAAATGCCCCCAAGACAATGCGGTATGCTATGGATGGATGGAATGGAATGAAGATGAAATGATAAGAGCCACATGCCCCACAAGTGAATAGAGGTGTATGCAATGAGGTTCATTTTATTTTCCCCCTCAGTAGTTAGGAATGAACCGTAAATGATATTATGTCATCGAGAAATGGTCAAGTGTATGTGGTTTCTAACGCGCTATGATGAATGTGTATGTGTATTGATGAGATGCGACCTAGAAATGATGTGTGCGTTAACCCTATAGCTGAAGCGTATATCACAACCGGATGAACATATAAGTGATGATTTAGCCTAAGTGTATATCACTATGAGATGAAATGAGAAAGTTGTGATGTAACCTAAGGTGTAGACCACTACAAAATGATAGAATAGGTGATGATTTAACCTAAAATGTATGCCACTACAAGATAAGAGGAGGGAGTCGTGATGTAACCTAATGGTGTATACCACTACAAAATGATAGAATAGGTGACGGTTTAGCCTAAAGTGTATGCCAATACAATATGATAGAATGGGGGATGATTTAGCCTAAAGTGTATGTCATTAGCCTAGGATTTTCACATGCATGGTGAGTGAAAGGTCCATTTGATTAGTAAGCCCTTAGAAGTCGAGCATGGATTGAGGAACTAAAGTGCGTCATAGGGTAGTGAGTGTAGCACGTAGAAGACAATGTGATGGTGAAATAAATGACCATGTGATGATTAGAATATGTAAATACGTGGTGGATGAAATGTGATGGTAGGTATGTAGAATTCATAAAAGGTAATGCATAATGTGTAGTGTACGACATGTAGATAGATGAGTAATGTAGTATGTAGGGATGAATGTAAGGCTAGATGCATATATGATGAAGACTAATATGATGTGTAGAATGTAAGTAATGTGCAAAGTGTATGATGTATGGTATATGTCTATGTATAGGATGTGAGCCAACATGTATAAATGGCCGAGTAGTGTATGATGTAAAACATGTAAGGTGAAGACTAGTATAATGAATGATGTATGAATAATGTATGTATGGTATATGGTGTATGACACACGATGTGCAATGAAACACAATGTATATAGTGTAGTGTGTGGGGTTCATTGCATTTGTAATCCCTCAACAATCAAGTGTGAACTCAAGCACAAGAGTGCATCATTGGGTAATGGTCGATGCTAAAGTTTTTGATGAGTATGTCTAATCTAGGAGATTGATGTATGATAATGCAAAGATGAGAGAAACCAATGCAAATATGAGGGGGCGATTGTGTGAGTCATATGCCCCCCAAGTGTATTATGTTGATGGAGATCTATGCATCGATGTGAGAGGTGTCATGCCATTATGGGAGAGCGTTGTCTTGGTCGTGATAAGAGTGAGGGCCAACACAATGGTAGGCCAAAGAAATAATAGGACCATGTGATAGTGGTGGCATTTTAAATGTGTCTTGGCCATCAGTAGAAGTAGTTGCTTGGAAAAAAGTGATTGGATGCAAAAGTGGAGTAGGATGGGGAGGAATCTTGAATGGTGGTAGCTTTGGTGGTATTGGTGATGCTATAAAAGACTTGATAGGAGAAGAAGGTTGGTTGATTACGGGAGGTGGTGACGTGGTTTGACTTGGTGAGACCAAAGACGACTTAGTAGGAGGAGGTGTTGGTGTCCCCGAGATTTCACCTTGAGATTTGGGACTACCCCTTTTAAATTTTTTGTTTTTTTAAGTAACGGGTCGTGTTTTGTGTTTTTTTCCTGTAGTTGCTTACATTGCTCTAAGGTATCCCTAGAGAGTCATAAGAGCCACATTCGCCAAATACCCACATGCTAAAGCTCACTCAATTCCTTCACAAAGGCTTTGTCTGAAAGCGTTTTATTTATTTTTATATTAAATAAATAAAGTTATTTTAAAAATAGATTGAGCTAAAATTGGAGGATTTGGGTTATATAAAGCACTTCACCCCATCATTATTACCATAGAACATTCACTCGGGGAAGAATTTTTGCAGATTAGCTAATTGGAGAAATTTTTTGAGCAATTTCCCACAACTTCTTTTGGGTTTTGTTTTTATTTCTTTTTGTCTGTGTTTTGGTTTTTCTCCATTTTTCATCCGGCAATCCCCGTAGCCTATTCATTCTTCCTACCAGACCTTTTCCCGAGCCTAGGGTTTTGAAAATCTATCTAGTGTTTTTAATTGCTAACTAATTTGTCTATAGGTGACCAAAGCTCAGGATTCCTTTAGGAGATTGCAAGAGGTTGCTTGGTCTAAAAGGTGCAATAATGGATTTTATGAAAATAAGAAAAATACTACCACCAATGTGTAGAGATCAAGAAAATATGCACTTTTAGAAAAAATGGCACCTAAAACGGAGCCATGGAGTGAAAGTTATGGCACTTGCAAATTTTTAAAAGAAATATAGTCTAGAGCCAAAATGTGGTTTCAAAGCTGCCCTCCTCATCAAACTTCCACACAATTATCCAAAAATGGAAAGAAATACAGTCTAGAGCCAAAACGTGGTTTTTCAAAGCTTCCCTCATCATTAAACTTCCACGCAATTATCCAAAGATGAAGTTTTTATGCAAGTCATGGTTTTTCATGCCTTTGTCTTCTTGTTTCAAGCAACCTTCACTCTAGAAATCCACGCCATATTTTAAAGGGGAAATTTCACTTAACCAAATCGTGGTTTCTAGCAGCAGAGTCTTCTATTTTTCACGCACAAGTTGGAAGAAGAAAATCACTTAAGTGAATTGTGTGGATGTCGTAGTGTCTTGTCTTCCTTTTGCAAAACATCCTCTCCCTTCTATATCCACACAATCCTCCTCCCTTGGAATCCACATAATTGTTTTAAATAAAAGTAAATCACTTAAGTGAATTGTGTGGATGTCCGATGTCTTGTCTTCCTTTTGCAAAGCATCCTCTCCCTTCTAAATCCACATAATCCTCCTCCCTTGGAATCCACACAATTGTTTTAAATAAAAAGTAAATCACTTAAGTGAATTGTGTGGATGTTTGGTGTCTTGTCTTCCTTTTGCAAAGCATCCTCTCCCTTCTAGATCCACATAATCCTCCTCCCTTGGAATCCACACAATTGTTTTAAATAAAAAGCAAATCACTTAAGTGAATTATGTGGTTCCTGGCAGCCCAGTCTTCTACCAAGTCATGGATTTCCAACAAAGAGTCTCCTTGGATTTTAAACGCAATTTTTGAAAGGTTAGAAGCAACACATTTGGAAGCAAGTCGTGGTTCTTAGGGGCTTGTCTGCTAAGTTAAAAGTTTCCCTCTCTTTGCAAAATCCACGCCAAAATTGGATCACCACTCAAGCTAACTTTTCCATATTCCACGCATCCCATGAAAATGCATGCAAAGTCTCCCAGTTATTCCCTCTAAAAGCCCATGCATGTTATTTCCAATCTCCCAGTTGAGCTCACATCAAGCCTACTTCTATTTTCTTTCACCCGGAGTGATTTTCAGAATTCAGAATTGCTCATATGCAATTAAAAATAAAAAGGTGGTGAGTTTTGTCTAAATTATTTACGGAAAACATTTCACTTGGTGCACATACTTGAGAAGAACTGCAAAAGCTTCAAGGATAAGAGGAGAAGATAGGTCAAAGGCAACACCCACAAGAAAATCACAGTCAGTTGCTTCCAGATCCAGTTTGGTGAGAATCAAAGGGAAGGATTCAACAACATATGGGAGAAGAAAAAGCATCTCAGATTCAAGGTAGAGATATCATTCAGATCATTCATGAGGCAGAAGTGCAATACAAGTTGGATCAACATGCAGAGTATGGAAGAAGAACAAAACAAAGAGTGTTGCAGCTGGAATAACTTCTTTTCTTTCTTCTTCTTTCTCTTATTTTCTCCGAAAAAGCAATTGAGTAATCAATTAAATTGTAAAACTTAGGTAATTGGTTTGAAATTCGTTACTTCGAGTTACTAGAAAAATTCAATTACTTGGGAATAGGTGGCAGACATGCAGGGTATTGATTTAGTCTTCAGATGCATGTCATGCAAAGAGGAACTCTAGGAGATAGATTGCCAGTTGTTTCCTTTAGAGCTTCCACATGCAGGAGTTCATTGAAAGTTACCTATTTGTATTTTCCCTCTATGCACTATAAATAGAGGAAGAGCCTACGGGTTAAAGGATCACAACTTGTTTTATCGAACTTGCTTTAGCAAGAGCTTTTGTAATTAGAGCATTCTTGAGTTTTCAGACTTTGTGCTGGAACCCTTGGTGTGATTGTTGTGAAGGCTTGGGATTGAATAAAAGGTGGATTTTCCAAGAACTTTGTGTCTACGGTGCTTTGTTGATCACTTCTATTTAAGGTTTTAGATAAACTTTGTGTTATCTCATATCTAGGTTAGAAGCTATTCTTTTTCCTTACTGTTGAATGTTGTGAATTTTATCTATTTATTTAATTTGTGTGGATGAGACCAACTCTGATAACTATTGGTTGATTCAACACATCTTCCTTTCTTCTTTCCCTACTTCTATTTTCTCCCCTTATATAAATAATCCTCAACACAATTGCTTACTTGCTACAAAATTTCCTACCTATGGTTCACGAGATGTGGGAATTAAATTAAAACCCTTGTAGATAGTGTTAAGAAATAAGGGATAAAATATACATAATAATCCCTCACAAAATCGTAAATAAAGAGAAACTAATATGTAGAAAATATTATAGATCTCAAATAAAAGTGTATAATAATAATAACACAACACAAAGAGACAATATTTAATGTGGTTCACTCAATCCAGACTACGTCCACCAAGAATCACTTGTTTAAATTTTATTACAAGCCACCTCTCTCTCAATATAATACCCATATCTCGTTTAGAGATATGCTCGATAAAATCTACAAATTCACACCCAAATTTAAAACACATATGCAATGTTACATAATACCTACCATATTCACTAAACCACATAACTAGACAACTACTTAAGTAGTTTTACAAGACCATGGATATCAAAGCCATGGGCCAAAACCGTCCCATAAACCTATGGGTCAAAAATACCGCCCATATGAGAAAAAACACATTTCTCGGTATATCGGGCACGTTTTGTTTTGAGGCCAATTTTTTTTTTTTTCAGGGGGCTATGCCCTTGAACCCTGGCAAGACAACCGTGGAAAGTGTATAGTACTCTTAATGTAAAATCTTCAACACTTTCACACATGAAAACATCTCCACAACCTAACAATCTTACTACTGAATGTTGTGACTTTTATCTGTTTATTTAATTTGTGTGGATGAGACCAACTCTAATAACTATTGGTTGATTCAACAAATCTTCCTTTCTTCTTTCTCTACTTCTCTTTCCCCCTTCTGCAAATAATCCTCATCACAACTGCTTACTTACTGCAAAATTGCCCAGTTTTGGTTCATGAGTTGTGGGAATTAAAGTAAAACCCATGTAAATAGTTATTAGGATTCGCCCTTACCAAATTGATAAACATCTTACACGAGCACCTCACCGTTAAATGAGGGAGATTTATCTCATGACTACCTATGTTTAAGCTACACATAAAATCTAGCCAACAGGTGCTGAATTAATTATGAGGGATGATTGCTTATGAGGTGCTTGAATTATTGTAGAAGGATCTTGAGTAATGTCGGCTTATGATGCTCATTAGATATAGATGGATCATATTTAGGAACCCAATGAGATTTATCATTTGTATTAGAATGTTGTACAACAAATGAGAGAAAACCCGATGCACAAGGTACTTGATACTTCGTTGTAAAGCATAAAAATCATTGTCATTATGTCCATTGATTTGATGATAGTTGCAATATGGAAGACCTTGATACTTGGAAAGCCTATAAGGAGGATAACCATGAGTAGGTGGAAATATAATGATTCTATGAGTGATGAGTGTGGAAGAATATCTTGTTTTTAATATTGAGATTAAACGTGAGAGGCGTAGGGAGCGATACGACTTTGGGTTCACTAATATGAGCACATGTAGAAGACATAGGATGAATATGAGAAGAAGAAAAATCATGAGCCTGAGAAGTATCCTTAAGTTGTTGAATTTCATATTTAAGATATGTGATTATGGATTCCATAGCCTGAAATTTATCTTGAAATAAAGAATGAAGAGCTTGAATGGATTTGCAAATAGATTGATTGGAATTGGAATCAAGGGAGTCCTCGAAAGATGACCAATAATAGTATTGACTTGGGTAGGCAATATGTTGATAGGAAGATGCATAGTCTCTAGGGTTTTTTTGAAGAGCGTCTTTACAAGATGGGTGCATTTGAATCAATTGAAGCAAAGAGACTTGATAGACATTAGAAGCCATGATAGAAAAGATAATAAAATCCCTAGAATGAAGGTGGATTCAAGGTTGGGTTCACCAAAATGATTAACTAAAAATGGACTAACTAAGTAGTGTGGGGATAGTTAGTCTAACATAAGAACAACTGTAAATAAATTAAATAAATGTAGTAAAGAAGTATGTAAGCAAACTAAACAACTATGCAAAAGGAAATGTTAACCCTAATGTGAAAAAGAGAGTGAGGAAAGAACTCAGTTGATAATAGATGCTTGTCAGAGAGTGTTGCAGAGGTAATTGGAAAAATCAGGAGTAGGAATGACTGTCCAGAAGTCTCAAAAAGAGTGGATCTGGACTATTTCTCTGGATTGGGATGCCTAGAAGAGGATTAGGGCACCTACATGTGCTTTGGTTTGTGTGAAAGCTCTGAAATTGGTTTTTACAGGGTCGGAAGGTGGTTTGAAACCCTCGTTGTGTGTCGCATCAACTTTGTTGTCTTGCATTGAATGTCACAAATACTCCAAGTTGAATAAAAGACCTGTAAGACCCCAAAACAAGCATCAAACCCTAAAAAAATGCATATGAAGGGGTCAAACTATCCTCAATGGCCACAATGGTGGACTTACTAATTGAGCGTTGCACTACATCTCAGACCCGATGTAGTTATATGTGCAAGTGTGTGTGAAAATGCCCTAGGTTGCTCTTGTGTTAGTCACACTTTGTGAAGTAGTGAGAAATAACTATGTATAGAAAATGTAATAGAATGTGTGTATGGAATAGAATAGAATCCCTCCCCTATGAAGTGTGATACATATGTCCTATCTTTGTGCCTTGATGATGGAGCTATGTGGATGCAAGTGATCTTCAATGCAATAGATGATGTAACTCTAGATGGAGTGATAATAGTAAGTGATGCTAGGTCCCTCATTATGGTCTCATAACTTTATATTTATAGGGTTCTCTTGTTCTAATTTCATAATTAACCCAAAAGGCTAACCACAAGAAATATAAAGATGTCAAATGGCTAGAAAGATCCCAAAAAGTGGTGGGAAATTTCAAGAAGGATTGGGGCACCCCAGTGGGACAAGGGCAACCATGGGTGCCCCAAGACTAGATCGGGTACCCCAATTGAGGCTAAAATAGAGGGAAATAACAAACAGACTGGGCATGTGGACGAAAATGTGTGGTAATGACGAAATAAAATAAAATAAGATGGCCAAAAGATGCGGGTTAGTTAGTACTTTCTTCACTCAAGAACCTTCTAAATAGTAGTATGAGACCGAGATGAATAAATGCCTAAAGTGCGTGATTTTGTGACTACAATGTGCTACATTGGAGGAACTAAGGGAATACATGGCTAGTATTAGTGGAGTAAAAATTGGTGGTTTAAGAAGATGGAAAAGGGTATGTTGTTTGTTTTTTGTTTCATCTTAGAGGATTCAAAAGCTAGCCATGATTCCTTCTTGGAGGGAAATGGAGTAGTAGATATTATGGTCTCTCTCATCTGCAAGCATTATATATAGGCTTGGTAGTATGTATTTTTCTTACATTTAGTTTAATGCATTCCTCTTTTCTATTTTTCTAAGTAAGAGTTAAATCATTGCATAAGTGGGTTTCTAATTGTGTAAGAGTTTCAAGCATTGTTGTGTTGTAGAAAGTATTTTTAATTAAAAATACCTTGGTTTTAGAAGTGGGTTTTGTCTATAAATTGTGGGTATTACAATGATTATAAAACTATCATCGTGGATCCATTTAAACATCACTACCCTATCCTATATTTAGTCTTTGGAACCCTACATATTCTATAAAGTGTGGACTATCATCTTCCTAGTTCCATATCTTTTCAACCTACAATCTTGAGGTGTGCATTTTTACAATGGCCACTCTCATTATCCTAGTTTAGATTACCTATTATCGAGAGACAAAAATGATATTATATTATGTCATTCATTATTTCGTACACCCTCTATGATAGACATATGTAAGGAGATCATATCTCGAATTTACATGAGGGTGGATTTGTTTATGGTTGTTACACATTATGAGATCCTTGAATATTTAGGACACCATTGATACACACACATTACAATATTCAATGAAAAATTATGAGTTTAAAGATAATACACACACATTACAATATCCTACGATTTAGTTGCATGACCTTTGTAATTATTGTTACCTTTCCCCTTACCACATTTAATTGTTTGCACTTATTATCTATTTACAATCTTCAGTTAGTTATTCCGAGTTTCTGAAACACCTTTACATCCTCTATTTTTAATAGAGAACAATTAGTCTGTTACGCCTTTAATTATATATCTTACATGGGATGGATATAGCCGACTTATTGCTATCATAACTTAATATCATGATGTATCTCTTTTATATATGATCTATTATCATTGGTTGGTCGGCCTTGTTGATGGCCATAGCACATGAATAGTATAAATAAGGGTTATAGGTAGTGGATGATCATTATGTTGAGTATTTGAGTCTTATTATCTCATTACTTCGGAGGTTGCCCCCTCAAAGTGGCCAAGCTATTATACTTTCATATTGAGAGAATTTATTTGCAATATTGTGTTATTTTGTGTTCTATTATTGGTGATAATCATAATTAATCAATTAATTTCATTACAAGTGGTATGATAGCTTGATCTCGCCAGACGGCGTCAAACCCTAATTTTGAAGGTTCAAGCTATATCTCAAGATTGGTAGCAAAATTTTCTACAATTTTTTTGTGGTGAGGCGAAATAAGTCAAGTAAGCTTCACTCCAAATTTAAATAAGTTTTGATTTGTTTTACAAAATTTATTATGGTTCTATATTTATTCATAATTTTGCTCCCTAGGGTATAATTTTTGGAAAATTTTCAAATTTCTTATATTTTCAGAAACCCCTCCAAAAAATAGCTAGGGTTTCTATTTTATAAATTCCTATATTCAGCTAAAAAATTACGAAACCCTAAACCCTAAAATTTTTCCCTATTAAGTCTACCCTAGGCCCACATCCTTCATCATGGTTGGTAGATCTACCCGAGGCTAAGGAAAAGGACAAGCAACTCCAGGAATTATCCCAAATAAGGAAGATATGGCTTGAAATTCTACTGGTTCGGGAGTATATGAGGTGGTCATCCAACTTCAGGAAAGGGTAAACAATATGGTGAGTAAGGGTGACCTTAATGTTGAGCTTCATCAACCGAAAGGTAGCCTTAGGAGTGAGATTCAAAGGATTTTCATGCAATGCAGCAGCAGGAGTTGTTGAATGTTATTTCTAATACAAATTCCAATGCTAGTCATATGGGTTCTACTAGAAATGGTCACACATATCCAAATCACTCAAATCGGTGAGGATCCTTTAATCATTCAAGTGGATATTCTCACCCATAGAGGGGCATGATTCCAAAATTTGAAATTCGTAAATTTGATGGAAAGGATCCACTCAATTGGATTACCCAAATGGAAAATTTCTTTGATCTCCATCGATCCCGGAGGAAAAAGGTAACTGTGGCATCCTTATACCTAGAATCGATCAATTTGTTTGGTATCGTTGGTTATGTGCTCAAAGGCGTAAGAATGGCCTAAATGTCACTTGGATAGTGTTCATCAAGAGCTTCAATTACACTATAGTTCTAGTGTTTCGAGAATTACTTCAGCCAATTAGCAAAGTTACGCCAAACTGGTTCAATTAAGGAGTATGACCATCAATTCCAAAATTTGTCCTTGTGTGTGGAGGATTTTTCTGAAGAGTATTTGAATGACCTATTTCTTGGGGTCTTAAGGAACACATTGAGAATGAGGTACGCATGTTTAACCCACTCAAGGTTGCTGATTCTATTATCATGGCACGATGAGTAGTGGAAAAATTTCTTTCCAAAGAGAAGGCGCACCTTTTCTAGCATAAAGGATCGTAACACCTTGTCTCCTTCTTACCCTCACCAATTCAATTGACACCTCAACAAATTGAAAAAAAAAAAGAGCCAAAGGTTATGCTTTAACTCGTGATAGAAAATATGGACCAAATCATAAATGTTTTGAGAAAAAATTGTTCTACATTGAAGGATCTGGTGACGAGGAAGAATACGAGGCAACATCAACAGAGGAAGTGGAAAAATTAGAGGAAGAATCTAGAGATCTTCAGCCCACTATTTCATGTCATGCTCTATTAGGTATTAGTACTCCACAAACCCTTCAAGTTGTGGGTTATCTTAAAAGTAGAAGGTAATGAGACTTGATTGATTCAGGAGCACACATAATTTCATCAATCATAAGTTGATAACAATACTAAATTGTTTCATCTACCCAAAGACCAATTTCAAGTAATGATTGCAGATGGTGGCACAATCCAATGTTCAGGTAAATGCCATAAAGTCAAAATCATGATGGGTGATTACACATTGGAATCTACGATGTTTGTTATTCCCATGGGTGGAGTTGATATTGTCTTAGGTGTTCAGTGGCTCACTACCTTGGGCACCATAGAGATAAATTTCCAGGAATTGTTCATGCGCTTTCATTCTGAGGGTAAAAAATTTGAACTTCGAGGTCTACAAGCTAAAGATCCTCTAGTGGTGAGTTCTCACCAAATGCAGAAGATTCTTAAAAAGGGGTCTGAAGGTTTTGTAGCACGATTATTCTCTATAGAAGTCCAACCACAAATGAAGGTATTGCATCCTGATCTTCAAAAGGTTATTAATCAACATGTAGTTGTCTTCAAGGAACCAAGAGGATTGCCACCTGAAAGAGAGCATGATCATGTTATTTAGTTGATTCTAGGAAGCCAACCCCCAACATCAGGCCTTATAGATATCCATATGTGCAAAAGAGTGAGATCGAGAAGATGGTGGAGGAAATGTTGGAAATGGGTATTATTCGTCATAGTCAAAGTGCCTATTCTACTCCCGTGGTGATGGTGCGTTGCAAGGATGGAAGATGGCGCATGTGTCCAAATTACAGAGAGCTTAACAAGTTCACTATCAAAGATAAGTTTCCTATTCCCGTCATTGATGATTTATTAGATGAGTTGCATGGTGCCATTTATTTTACAAAACTAGATCTGCGTTTTGGGTATCACCAAATTAGAGTCAAACAAGAAGATAATCATAAGACAGCTTTCAGAACTCATCAAGGCCATTATGAATTCCTAGTGATTCCATTTGGCCTTACCAATGCTCCCTCCACATTCCAAAGCTTGATGAATACAATATTTAGACCATTCCTAAGAAATTTTGTCTTAGTATTTTTTGATGATATACTCATCTACAGCAAATCGTGGAAGAAACACTTACATCACGTCAATACTATCTTAGAAGTCTTAGAGAAACATCAACTTTATGTCAAGCCTTCAAAGTGTTCTTTTGGGGTACAAGAATTGGAATACTTGGGCCATATTATTTCTCATGAAGGTGTTAAGGTGGACCCTCACAAGATCCAGGCCATGGGAATGGGAAATCCCAAGAACCCTCAAGCAATTACGAGGTTTCTTAGGTCTCACAGGGTATTATCGCGGATTTGTCAAAAACTATGGTAGTATAGCAGCACCACTCACAAATTTATTGAAGAAGGACTCCTTTCAATGGAATGAGGAAGCATCTAGGGCATTTGAAAAATTAAAGGTAGCTATGTGCACCACTCTAGTATTGGCAACCCCAGATTTCTCCAAAACTTTCATAGTTGAGTGCGATTCTTCAGGAAATGGAATCGGAGTAGTACTAATGCAAGAAGGACACCCCATTACTTTTGAGAGCCGACAACTAAAAGGAAAGAATTTGTTAAAACCCACATATGAAAAGGAAATTATGGCAATACTACATACAAATCAACAATGGAGACCATACTTGATGGGTAGACATTTTAAGGTAAAAACTAATCATTATAGTTTGAAATATTTCCTATAACAACATCTATCTTCATAAGAACAACAAAAATGGGTCACTAAGATGTTGGGATATGACTTTGAGATTGTTTATAAGAAAGGAAAG
This sequence comes from Taxus wallichiana var. yunnanensis, assembly GCA_018340775.1. Classification (NCBI taxonomy): domain Eukaryota; kingdom Viridiplantae; phylum Streptophyta; class Pinopsida; order Cupressales; family Taxaceae; genus Taxus; species Taxus wallichiana. Next base: position 758,781,596 of record CM031239.1, on the reverse strand, counting down.
GAAAATTTGGTCACTGATGCTCTGTCTATGAGGGATGAGTCCGCCGAAGCATTGTTATGTGCCATCTCTATACTACATGCAGATTGGGTAGATCAAGCACGAGAAGAATGGAAGAAAGATGCAACCACACATACTCTCATTCAAAATCTCTAGGTAGATCCATCCATATCAGATCAATTTATATGGAAGGGGGATACATTGTGGTACAAAGATTGGTTATATCTATGTAAGAACTCTACACTTAAACACCATGTTCTTTCAGAGCTACATTCTTCTCCAATAGGTGGCCATACTTTGGGTCTTAAAACATATCATAGAGTTAAGAAGGATTTATTTTGGGAAGGGTTGAAAGGAGATGTTCAAAATTTTGTGGCAGAATGTTTGGTTTGCCAAAAAAATAAGGGCGAGACCATTAAGACACCTGGTCTTCTCCAACCTATTTCTATTCCTAGTGAGAGATGGGAAGAGGTATCAATGGATTTCATCACAGGATTACCTAAATCAGAAGGGAAAAGTGTCATCATGGTCGTGGTAGATAGACTTACCAAATATGCTCATTTTTGTGTCATGGTTCATCCTTTCACAGCTAGTACCGTTTTCATCTCTTTTATGGATATAGTTCAAAAGCTCCATGGCACGCCAAAAATTATAGTAAGTGATCGTGATCCAATATTTACAAGTAACTTTTGGAGTGGTCTGTTCTCTTGTCTAGGTACCAAATTAGCCCAGAGTTCCTCTTATCATCCCCAATCAAATGGGAAAACTGAGGTGATAAATAAATGTTTAGAGGGGATATCTTCGATGTTTTAGTTCGGATAAACAAGAACATTGGGTGCAATGGTTGCCACTTACATGCGAATGGTGGTACAATACTTCATTTCATACCTCCTCCAAAATGTCTCCATTTCTCGCACTTTATGGGTACCATCCTCCATCACTCATATCTAGCTTGAAGGTCAAACCAAAGGTGAGAGCAATCAAGATCACATTCAACATCAACATGAGGTACTCTCTAGTCTTAGAGAAAATTTGGCATGACACAAAAACCATATGAAGCAACATGTGATCAACATAGGAGTGAGTGACACTTTGAAGAGGAGACTTTTTTTTTTGTAAGGTTACAACCATATAAGCAATTATCCTTGAAACAACAACAAAAGGATAATAAGCTTGCTCTTAAATACTATGGTCCTTACCGAGTTTTGCGTAAAAATTGGTAGTGTGGCATATAAGCTAGAGGTCCCTCCAGAAGTAGAATACATCCAGTCTTCCATGTTTCTTGCTTAAAGAAAGTTATTGGGCAACACATTTCCACTCAATCGGTGCTTCCTACCTAACTAGATGAAAAGGAAGGATCATATTGGAACTCAAGGCATTCTTCGACACACACACCAAAAGACTAAGGACCAAAGTCATTACCAAGTACCGACCAAGTGGAAGAATATGAATATTGAGGATGCATCATGGGAAGATGAAGCATTCATGCAGCGAAAGATCTAGGGCTTCCCAACATTGGGGACAATGTTGCTTTGAAGGAGGGGTATGTTATGCCCTTAATTATATATCTTACATGGGATGGATATAGCCGACTTGTTGTTATTATAACTTAATATCATGATGTATCTCATTTTATATATGATCTATTATCATTGGTTGGTCGGCTTTGTTGATGGCCATAACATAGGAATAGTATAAATAGGGGTTATAGGTAGTGGATGATCATTATATTGAGTATTTGAGTCTTATTATATGTTATGGAGGTTTCCCCCTCAAGTGGCTAGCTATTATACTTTCATATTGAGAGAATTTATCTACAATATTGTGTTATTTTGTGTTCTATTGTTGGTGATAATAATGATTAATCAAGTAATTTCATTACATAGTCTGATTTTTGGCTACCCCTTTACATCCTCTCTTTTAACACAAGTCGTTAGTAATAATTTTTGGCTACCCCTTGAAATATTTCATTATTTTTCAAAATCCATTTAATACAATTTTTGGCAAACCCTTAAAATATTTTATTATTTTGCACATGCATGTTAGTAGAGATGATACCAGCTTCCTTACTATCACCTTACATCCCGATAAACTCTTTATGACATTGTTTCCTCCTTTTGTTTCCCCTTGTGTTTATAAGTCCATTCTATTCTTACTTGAGCTACATTGGCAATTTATTTTTAGCTCTATTTTATATAATTCTTGTTACATCTTACCCCCTTCTATTTATATGGTCATTTTTTAAAATATCTTCATATGTTATTTATCCCTTTTATGATCTTATGTTCCATTTGGATTATATATTTTTATGTTTTTTTGAACCTATCATACATTTACACTTTTATCTCTTTCCATCTCTAGCGATTTATAGTTCCTACATTGCCTAGTTCATCTCTTTTCAACCTTAATCTCATATAGATAAAATCTGATATCTCATTATGATCAATTATTAAATTTATCCATCATTGTATCACATTTTTATCCTCACAATTTCACTTATCTCACTCCTTCTCTCACTTGAGGCACACTTATTGTATCTAATAACTCATACTTTATTGTATAGTTTAAGATGCACTCTTATTATTTGATTTCAAATATGGATTAACATATAGGTGTGTGAACTTATCCATATCCTATTAATACAAAGAAGTATCAACTAAGTACTTGACTTGTTTGAATTCAACTATTAATAGAAAAAACACTTTAAATTTTATCCTTAAGAAGACTTTTCTTCGCAAGCAACTACTCTCCAACCCTAATTCTAACCTCTTCTTGTTTTCATAACAATATAGAGAGATAGTGTTAGAGGTGATAAATTGTGGGATATATGTTCATTCTAATATTTCTAAGGAGGCCATTGGTCCTCCTTCACATATGTGATTAATATTATGGTAATTATTCTACGTTTATATTGTTTTACGTTTTATAGGTATATGCATGTATGTGGGTGTTTATCTTGAGTTTATTGAAGAAAATTTGGAACCATTACATAATATTAATATGGTATTATACCTTTCTTAACTTTCTTAACTTTCTTAACTGACAATTTGATGAGAAGAGGATTCATCATTCCCAATTGGTGTCACCTTTGTAGGAATGATTATGAAGACATTAGTCATCTGTCATTCATTGTGATTATGCCAATAAAATGTGGAACTTTGTCCTTTCCAAATTCGAAGCTCTTTGGGTGTTGCCGGAGGATCTTAATCAGCTATGGAATCAATGGAACCCACCATTCAGACATTGTGCTATCAAAAGAATCTGGAAATTAGCCATCCCTCATTTAATTTGGAGGATCTGGAAGGATAGAAATAATATCATTTTCAGAAATAGGAAACAGAATTATAATTTCAGTATTGGCAAAATTTCCCAAGGCATCAAAGAGGACATGGCCAGATTTAAACCTCCCAAAAACAATTGTTATCCTGAGAATGAAGAGCACATCTTATCTAATTGGCAGTTTGGTAATTGGAGCAACCCCGGGAATAGTGTGGATAGATCTTTGATTAAATGGCATCCTCCTGACTCCAATTGGTTCAAGCTGAACTTTGATGGCGCCTCTAAGGGTAACCCTGGAACAGCAGCAGGAGGAGGGGCAATTCGGGACCACAAAGGCAATCTGATTGCTGCATATGCTGGAAAAATGGGAATTCAAACCAATCATTTTCACGAAGCTTTATCTGCTCTCTGGGGTTTAAGAGTTGCACGGGCCCAAAATATCCAGAACCTTATTGTTGAAGGGGACTCCCTTAATATTATTAAACTTCTGAATCAGTCCTCATCTCCCAGCTGGAATATTAAAGATTTTATCTCTGAGTCCATAAGCATCAGTCATACCTTCAACAGTATCAGAATAGTACATACTTACAGGGAGGGCAACAAGCTGGCGGATGCACTGGCCAATTATGGCATTAACATAAATTTCACTTCATGGGATAAGGATAGTATCCCTAATCACTCCACAACAAGATCCATGCGGACCTTCACATGCAAACAATCTCTAGAGATATGCCTTAATCTTTGGAGGAAAATCAAATCCATAAATTCTTCCACATGTGCTGCTTTAAAGTATATGGCGTGGCAAATGATATCTAATTCAAATAATAGCAAGATTTTTTTAAGGAACTTCAAGTGGAGATATCTGGATTTAAAAATCACGCACGCGGGAGGTACAATAGCTGTTGATATCCGGATGCTAAGCTCCACGAAAACCGATGATAACTACAAGGTGAAAGCTGACAGGGAAGGGGTTTTCACGCGCGACTTCCCGCAGGCTCAGAACAGCAATCACACAGCCGTTCGTGAGAAGACTAACGGCTATAGTTCCTATTTTTATGCGACCTTCAACAGCAAGAATCGTAATACTCTTCACGCTCAAAGGTATCCTGGAAATTGCTGTAACCAACACATCACAGTGAAGATGGGAGGGCCACCCTGTCAAATTGAGCCGTGCGCGGACCCTGACTGGAAAGAAAACACGGAGCTTTGGAACATTCTTAGCATTGGCGGCTTCACCAGCTTTGTTGAAAGGATGCAAGGGCATGATCAAAGCATCTCTGTTCGCTTTGCCAAGGAATGGAATGGGAGGACAGTCGACTATGGGGGGCAGAAAATTCTTATCAATGAAGAGCTCATAGCTGAAGCGACTGGCCTCACTGAAGGGTACAAATCTTCTTCAAGAAAGAGGGTTATCAAAGAGGTTGAAGAAAGAAGATTTGTGGAGGAGGATGAGAAGCTTATTTTCAGCACTACGGGCTCTCAACGCTTAAGCTCAATTCCACCTCCGTACGATGAAGTCACCCGCATGATGATTCGATTCATCTCCTTGGAAGGCAGGTTTGTTACTGTCCCTGCTAAGCACCTTGTCTTTTTGAACCACTTCCGTAGGAATAGGTTGGTTTGCTTCCCGCACTATTTGTTAAACTCTCTTGAGCGCTCCATTTTGGAGTTCCAGAGACATACCCGGGTGGTTCCCTTGCACCAAGGGCTTATTCTGCTTATCCACAAGCTCTGCCTTCTTAAGTATCCCGGTCTCCCTTACTCTCCCAGCCCGGCTCCCCCTTTGATGGGCTCTGCTGCCGCCAGTCCTGTCTCCCCTGCTGCCCCTGCTGCTGCCCCCGCCTTAGGTGCTGCTACCCCCATGCCGGATGCTCATGCTTCTCCTTCTATTCCTCCTGCTGCTGCCCCTGCCACCCACCTTGCCTCTACCTCTAAACGAGTCACTAGGGCTTCTAGGCGACTCAACCTTGAGACTGCTGCTGTGGGGGATGAACCTCTTGAGCTTGATATTGCTCGTGATCTGCTGAACATTAGAAGTGCCAGTCCCCGGGAGGCACAGATGGATAACCCTTCTAAGAAATTGGAGGCCTTAGAGACAGAGATTAAATTGCTGAAGGTTGAGGTCAAAAACCTTGCCAAGCAAAAAGGCAAAAAAAGCATGGAGGGGGAAGGGAGCACTGACAATAGTCAGATTGATGACATATACAAAAAACTGACCTCCTTAGACTCCTGCCTTGGGAAGGCTAAGACCGTACATGACTTATATTGTAGCCTTTAGGGCCATCGAGGAGTTTATCGTGGGTCATGCCAAGAGTGTTTCAAATCTAAGCGGTGTCCCGGCAGCGCTTTGGGGCAATGATAAAGAGAGCAAGAGAACCATTGAGGAGCTCGATAAGATGGATGTTGCTCAGATGACCGCGTTAGGCATGTTTCAAGCTTGGAAAAAAGTCAAGATCAGTATTGATCAAGCGGCCAAGAAGTAGTCTTGGATACTTCTACTGCTCTTTTTTGTTATTATTACTGTTTCTTGGCTGTCGTCTTGCTGTTTTTTTTGCCGTTGTTTTGCTTAAGTCTTGTCTGTAGCTATTTCTTTGGGCTACGTTGGTTTTGTTGTAACTCTTGAGCCGTCTTTCTGTACTCTGCTCCTCTCTCTTATTCCGGCTTATAGGCCTTATTTTGTATTCAAGGGTATAGTCCCTTTCAAAAACTATTTGCCAATATTAAAAACTTTCACCTCATATAACATGTAGTTTAGGGAGTGTTGGGTAAGTTTGAGAATCATAAAAAATCAAAGTTCTCGAGATAGAGCTAAAATTTTACCATAAGATATATATCCACTTACAAAACTAATTTTCCTTCTACATCGGATGTAGAATCATCCTCTAGATAGTATTTTTGGTTGTCTTGGGATTCATGCAAAAATTAAAGTTTTTTTTGGCTTAAAACTTTACTATAAGGTATATTTTGGTATTTACATCAAAATTTCCTTCCATGTCATATTTTGAATCGCCCTTTGCACAGTACTTTTGGCATCATAATTTTTTTCTAAAAATAGAAAGTTTAGAGCCATGCTTTTTAATGCAAATAGGTAGATTAATAATTTAAGCACTTTTATATTTTCTAGAATATTTGAATCGCTACAATTCTCAAGATATTCCAAGTTCTTATGCATATTCATGATTCAACCTAAATGGTTAATCCTTAAAGGGGATAGTAATCGATTGAATATTATCCTAATAAACTAGTTTCTAAAGCTAACTCCAGCAATATCAAGATAATGCATGAAACAAAGCTAAAAATTGATAGACAATGAAACAACACAATAGAAATGAGAATGAGAAGGAGAAGAGGACTTAGTTGATATACTAAATTTTTTTGTTGATATGGGATTATCGATGACCGGAAAAGGGTGGAAATAATTTGCCTACACTTTGTTTATGAAATTGTACCTCACAAAATTTCTTGTATCAAAGCATATGGTATGGTCAAAAATGTACCCCCATTATGGCCCTTTCTATACTCCCTCTATGATTTCTACTTCTACAACTTTATATGCCTATACACCGCCTCTGTTTTACTCTTGTCTAAAATATGGACCTCTCGAAACTATGTGATGCTCATTGTGCAACTGATTGAATCTTCAAAATCCTAGATGGTGAGAGAGTCCTACAAAACAAACATTAGGTGGGTTGTGGGCACCCATATGTACCACTGGTGTCATTACTCCAAAGGGAGTCAAATGACACGCCATTCTCGCCTAGCATGTGATATCTATAATGTATGCAACCAAATTGATAATCATGATCTTGCAACAATGTGATTGTACTTAACCTTTTCCCTAGCTTGACTTGAATTTGATAATGTGTATTTTCTATTTGTAGATTTAAGTGGATGACTTCCCTAGAATGAGTATGAAAAGTATGTGGATCTTAACGGAGTATTAGAGTAGTTTTACTTGTGATTTCTCTTATTATTTGTTCATTGGAATGCTAGAAATCAAGTAGATAGAATTCCCTCCTCAATAGGAGATAAATAACTTTCTTATATATGTGTTATAGGTCCGGAAAGTTTGAAAGAGGTTGAATAGAAGTGTACCAGAGAGATTGAAATCAAGAAAATACCATTAGAGGGAAAAGGACCAAGGCAGCTAGATGGGTCCATAACATATTGACGTTATGGCCCTTTCTCGGCACTTTGGTCCTAAATGCATGTGTGAATGATCTGGGAATTAGAATTGCAATGTGTGATTGTATAGCCTAATTTGATGGAGTAATATGATATTTTTACAAACAACTAGGTTGTATGTGCAAGTAAGAATGAGTGAGATATAACACGGGATAATATGATTGGCCAAATTGAGCAAGTGTGGGCTAATGCAAGAGAGTTTTTTGCAATGTTTGTTGTTGCAAGACATGAATTTCCAAAATGAGTGTCTAAAATCAAAGATGGTCATATCATTATGTTTTTCTTGAAACAACTTGGTGAGAACTTACTTTGCATAATGTGTAATGGATTAATTCCATTCATGCCTTGATCTATGAGATATAATATTTAGTGATTAAGTTTTTCCATCATCTATATTTTTTGTGCGATTATTTATATGGGGAAATTGTCAACATATTTCAAATCAAAATGCATGATCAGCTCCTTTAGCTTTAGAGAGATCTTAGTGTTCAATAACATTTCCTACTTTACTTGGTGGTTACGGTGGCTCCACACCCATGTATTCTGGTAAGACGAGATGACATCTGTAAAGACCTTCATATTGTTTGGTATTATTTGACACATATTCAATTGGACTTGAATGATGACCTAGTGTGATAAAATTTCACATTAAATTGGAGTTTTTTGAATTAAATTACCATTTTGTAAGTAAGCTTTAGCATTATCTTCAACATAGTCAAATTATTAATAGGATTTATGCTCCTCTTGGAGCTAATCTTGTGATCATTTTCTTTAATGTCCTCAAGTTTATATAGTCATGTTTGGTGTTTTATTTAACTAAGAAGCGTTTGTTATAGGATATGTCCTTTCAAGGATCTCTCAACACAAAAGATTCTTGCAATACCTTGCAAATATCTATTATGGTTGGATCATCTACTTGAATGCATGTGTCATCACCATAGAAAGGGTTAAGGTTTTATCTTCACTCTTTTTTCTTCTAAAGATCTTATAATTTGCATGGGCAACATATCTTCAAATTTTGTATTTGAGCAACACTCACATCTTATTATGTCTCACTCAATTTAGAATTACAAGGGAATGTATATTGATATATATGTGGCTATACTATCTCTAATTTTTCAACATATTGTGCGATTATGCACTAATTATAGTCATCATTTCCATGCACATTTATATTTCTTCTTGTTGGTAAGGTTGTTGTACAATTTTACACTATCAATAATCATTATTTTATATAGTATGTTGTTTGTACTTATTATACAAGGTACCTAGCTTATCCCAGTCTTTGAGGTCCATATCTAAGGTTTTTTCTTGATTATTTACTCTAATTTTCTCTTAGTGAAGGTGTTGGCACACATCACCTTCTTATTTTAAGCTTACTTATAATAGTATAGTTTACTTTATCCTCGCATTTATAAAGTACATCTTAAGAGGTATATTAGTGTATCTAATAAATTGTACACTATTGTATACTTTAAATTGAACACTTATTATTTAATAATAAATATGGATAAGAACATGGGTATGCACACTTATCCATATCGTATTAATAAAGAGGATTATCAACTAAGTAATTGACTATTAATAGAAAAGCAACTTGTAAAGTCTATCTTAAGAAGACTTGTTTTGTAAGCAACTACTCTCTAACCCTAATAATAGCCTCTATTTTTATAGAAACATAGAGAGATGGTGTTAGAGGTGATCTTAATGTGGAAGATAGTTATTCTTACTCTGGATAATTCAAGCTAGATCTTATTAATAAAATCATGGTAGTCATGTTACCCTTAGTAAATATGTGTTATGTCTTTATTTTAAGCTTTCATTTATTTATTATGTATGCATGTTTATAGGTATTTGTCTTAAGGTTGTTTATAGTGATTATGGAGGATACACATATTGTAATATCATTACATCACACATTTATCCTTGTAGTTTCACTCATCCCACTTATCTCACTTGAGGTAAACTTGGGTCGAAAATGAGTTCATGCTCTTTCCTTAGGGTAGATATAAAAGTAACTAAACATCATAGTTTTTATATTCTCTTTTATAGTGAATAGGCTTAATTTCTCTTGTGTTAGTCATATTTCATAATAATTTGATCAACGTTCCAAATCCGTACATAAGAGGAATAAAAAAATTCAAAATAAAATTTAGAAGTCATAAAATCAAAGAAAAATCAAGCAAAAGGCACTAGAAAAGGTAATTATTACAATAAAAAGTCAATTACAAATTAAAAGACATGATATGATCATTTGGCACACCCCCTATCCTAATTTAAAGCTCAAAACAACATTAATGTCATTGTTACATAGATTAACATCCTTTGGAGTGCAAGTAGATTCTTCTAATTATGGTTGGGGTCTCATATATATCATTCAATCCCGTTGTTTTCTCATGCCAATACATAATCATCATAATATGCATCCTTAAGTAAGTTCTTAAGGAATAGGAAAAACTTTGTGGGAAGGTAGGATACATCATTTACTATCAATGCATCTCTTAGTTGGCAAGGAAAATTTACTTCACTAGATAACATAAGCCAAACCTACATACTTGGGTTCCTTATCACTTAGATAATGAAAATATTTATTCATAACCATTTGATTAAAGTGTCTCATCTCCACTAAGGATATTGTACCACCATCGTGGTGCCTTACTCTTCCTTTTTCATGTTCTCTCCTTTGTACCTCTTTCACAGGTGTTGTTATTAGTGACCATGACTTTATACCTTATTCCATCTTATTATCTTATTAAACTATTACTTATTTTATAATGCCAAATCTTGCCATATATTTTGTGAGTATGATTGTAAGACCTGTGGGCCTTCCTCACAAATACATCATTTGCATCCATATTATCTTCATTCACCTTATTCATAGCATTAAATGATATTGTTTTATCTCCAAAGAATATCTAGCAAAAACATTGATTGTGATCTTATTCATTTCGATGATTCCATATTTATTGCGTCTTATGTTTACTTGGCCCATTTTTTAGATTATGTTTGATGTTTAATACAACCATATTGTCATATATTTGTAATTATTTTGATTGCTTTCTTGTATTTTATTAGGTTTTTATCATACTTTTACCACATTTTTAATCTCTTAGATTTTATTAGGTGTTTTACAATCATTTTGTGCCTTGTAATTTCTTTGATTCTTTTCTTAGATTTTATTAGGTGTCTTATTATCCTTTCAACATAAATTTTAACACATTTTATTTCTCTTACATTTTATTAGATATTATTTGAATTACGTAACACATATTTTGATTCACTGATTATCCTATATTTTTTATTAGATAATAATTTTACCACCTATTTTAACATTTCCCTTTTCAATTTTAGCCATAAATGTCATCAAATTTTTGCAAATATAGAAATAAAAAACATATATGAACATATATCCCGTGATCTTAACCACTTTAGTTCGTGGTCATATATTTTATCATCATTTTTCCTATTGTTCCTATCTTCAAGGTTGATATGCCATGTTACCTTGTTGATACACCTTGCATTCCCTTTACACATTTTTCTTTTATCTTACGACCCACTTTATAATATACCTTTGGCTATAAGGACATGTCTTATCCTTCTCATTTAGCCTAGTTATATTATTCTTCCATGGGCTCCCCTTAGCTTAGGTTTTATATACTTATTTTTAAAATTTATCTTCTAGTGTTTCTTTTCAATTTTGTATTACTTGGGTTCACTCTGCATTCTTTATGTAGTCCGGTGACTTACTATGTAGCCACACTTACAAGACGGTAAGTATGTTTTATTTGAGTTCATATTGTTATCACTTATGTTATTCATTCATTTTAGTCGTTTTGATTTTGGTGTTGCATTTTTCCAAATATTATCTCATGTACACATTTTTGACACACTATGATATTTGATTGGAACATATGTATAAACCTTATTTTTCACTCTTACTAACATTTTATCTTCACAAAAAAATTGTCACATTAATCTCTCCTAAATGATATCCTATAGGATATCATTAGGAGCAGGGTGGGTTGGTTAGTGGAAATACTTGTGAGAGAGATTTGATGTGCAATCGATGATACCTTACATACCATATATTTTACATCTCTCAGTCATATTTTTAAATCCTCATATGGCATCACCTTACTATATTCTTACGAACACCTACATATCCACTTACAACATCCTTATACCCCTATCACATCACCCTTTTATCAACTCCAAAGTCTTCCTCTATCTCTTAAGTCTTCCCCTATGGCCCCATGATATGTTATTACCTAGAACTAATGGTATCAACCATAATCGTTACCATATGGATTTTATAACGCAAGATCAAATTCATCGACCATGGTCGATGTTATCAACTATAGAGAATTGTAATACTTAATCACATTCCCCATTTATGGGTGACATTTGAGATCATTTATTGTCATCATATCATCGTTCAATTGTTTGTATTACACTCGCCAAGCTACTCTTAAGGGTCTTGAAGGTTTATAAGTTGGTCTTACTTATTTTTGAGGTATACTCTTAGAGCATCGGTATTTTGATCCCCCAACTATGATCTACATAGGTTTTCTTTTTATCTATCTTTTGGTCCCCCACATCAACGCTATTATAATGTGTTCATAACCCTAGAGAAAATGCACCAATGGTGTCTGCATAAAGATAAATATATCTAACCTCCCTTTTCCTTTATGTTATTTCTAGTTTGAGATCGTGTGATTAATCATGCATATACTTTAGAATAGAGTAACATATTCTTAATCTATTGCATTATTTTTATCATCCCTTGTCTTATCATCCCCCTTTGGGAATTACAACCTATCGACATCTACAACCCATGTTTATAACCCTAGCTTAGATATTTTCATGTTATTTATAATTTACACAACCTATTTACAATTAAGATACTTTGGTAAAACAACATCCCCTATCTTAAACATAGGTTTTAAAACCACACACCTTTGAGAGAGTGGTTTATCGTTTTGTAGATCCCCAAGTCTAATATCTTATATCCTTCTGTGTAGCCACTGAAATGGTCTCCCTCATATCCTAATCTATATTATTGAGAAGAGAGTGTATTTACTAAAATAAAATAAACACAAAAACAATAGAATGCATTATTTCCACTAAAATAAACACATTAAAATCATTTATTATTGTTAGAAATAAAGAACCGACAATTAATAATATATATTAAAAATAATAATCTAGTTTGGAATGTGTTGTTTTTATTGTGTTCTAGTTTAAACAACTAGATGCATAATAAAATTGAAGGAAAATTTGTATATGATCTACCTTTGATCTAAAATTTACTTTCATGATCGGGGTCGTTATCCTTCAACAAAAAAATAAACAATTATATAAATAAATGGTAAGTTCTAAAGTAATGGTATTCTACAATCTACATGGATCTTTCATTGAGATATAGTAGAAATTAGTCAGTAGCTTAAAATTTGAATTGCAATATATAAAATGAAAGTTTTAATAAAAGGCCACAAATTGTCCAATTCTATGGGGAAGATTTATATTTGAGAAGGGATTGGTTGAGTGTTTGTTTTTAAAAACTATATAAATTAAATATTAAACTTTTCTCTAGTTTGCGGTCTCATGCAAGAGGCAAGTTAATTTTTTTGAGTAGGTGTGGGAGAGAAAAACGTGATATTTAAGGACTAATATGGTCCCATGAATTTTTATTTTTATTTGCAGAGACAAAATAGGAGCTTTAGCAATAGCGTAAACGAACCCATAAATCTTGAACAAAATATTGGAAGGAAATTTTGGGAGGGAAACTTAAAAAAAGATACCAACTAGCAAAAACTCCCTAAATTTTTAAGCAAGTGATTTTTGCACCCCATTGTTTTATGGGGTTGAAAAGCCTCTCCTTAAATGTAGCTACCCAAAAATTTCAAAATATTTGTTGGGTTTAAGTGGCAGCAATAAAAAAATTAAATGGGACCATAACTCCTAGCATGGGACCACGTTGTTAGATTATCATGCGAAGAAATTAAAAAGTAATATAGAGAATATTTAACATTGACGCCTTACCTATTGCTGGTGGAACTCTTCCTTATACAAGAATTGTATGCACGATTGAGACTCGATACCACAAAGGAAAAACATATAAGAAAACCAAGTTACTAAAGATGGTGATTGAAAAGAAATTTTATATTAATCGAACATGAAATACAATGTTGAAGTTCAATATCTATTTTTTTGATTGAATTTGAAGCTTGCACGAGTTAAGTGAACATAATTCTTAGACTTAACTACCAATAACTAAGGGGATTCCATTCCACCGAATTCCCCTAGGACACGATCTCGACCTTATGCCTTATTTATTGGTATTCATTCCCAAAATAGTTCCCAATGTCAAAGACATATAGACAACTTCCATACAATGAGAGATAACAATTCACTTAGGTGAGCCTTTCCTTACCTAGGAAATGACTAAGATGAGGAATGATGCCACTAAATATAAGGCAATTAACTAAATTTTCCTTCCCGAACACCCAAATCAGTTTAGTCTATATTTTACACCTTGCATTCCATGGGTTTTATGGATGTAGAATCAAGGTATAATTGAGTGGGAAATATTGTAGAGCATGTTTCCATTCACATTGAATGTCTACACTTTGATATGCCTAAGCAATGATGAATAATGATCTATACAAATATTGTAAGGAAAAATAATGTCAATGTGTTGTTTTGTGTGCATCCTTCATAATACCCAACAAAAATTGATTTTGTCATTTAAATCCCAAATGTGTCCAAACTAATTCCACCATTACTAGATGGTTTATTCTAATTCCACACTAAACCACATGTAAACAAAAAGAGCTTGAATTGTTAATTTTTGGAAGGAACCCACCCATATTTTATTCTCAAGAGCAAGGCCGAATTAAAGGTTTTGAGTTCCGTAGGCAATACGCGGAGTTAACCCCTCCATGCTCCTAATTTTTAAAACATTTAATAGTATATTTTTTAGCAATACAAAAATAAGGTTAAAATTTTTCTTTCTTGAGAAAATCTATAAATAGAATCATCATAATTTATTGTTGTAGTGATGTCACATTCAATTTTCAAAATGGAAAGGCTATTTAATCTAGTTTCTCCCATTGTTGATCTTAAATTACTTTTTACTCTTTTTAGAGTGGAGAATGACCTCTCATAAATATAGTTTTCAACATTAAATGTGAAGAAACATTTGTAGAGAAACATCTAGATTTGGAAACATAGAATATAAGTCACTTCTTAAACATTTTGACATTGTCGATAACTTACTAGGCTTTCAATATTACTAATGCTTGAAAATGGATGCATTCAATGTTAAGAGATACCTTCTAGTCTATGTTGTATATTTTTACTATAGAACTAGTGTTTTTATTTATCTTTTTTTCAAAAATAATATTTTCTCTCAACTTTATGTTTAATTTTTTCAAAATTGTGTGCCACTTAATTATTTAACTCTATCCATTGTAATTGATTACCATGCTCCCTATATCGATATTGTTGGTAAAGTATCCTCATAGATACTGATAATTAATAGGGTGACATAACTAATATTGACATGTAGGAATATCAAAATACTCATAGATGTTATACTTGTATGAATATTGAAATATCAATGGAAATCATGTGTTACACCTATAGGAAAATGGAGAAGTCAAATAAATAAGGAATACATTTTGTCTTATAAGACCTACCATTATTTACAAGAGGGGAAACTTGGAAATTCAGTTGCACAACATTAATTAACACAAACAAGCTTAGGAGGTGGAATAGATTTTGTTGATTAGGCTTTGGTGGCAATGCATTAGAGAATATCCTTCATTCAAATCATACACATTAAAAAAATTGTGAGGATGTTAGAAGGAACATGAACCATGGAAATCATTGTAGATGGAACATCATTGGTGCCATGTGCCCCCAATTCAACACCTCCAGTGTAGAACAAAAACTGAGACTATATATTTTTAAATTAATGATCATGGTTAAATATTTTGATGAGGTTAGTGGCTAGAAAGAAATGCTTTGATTTATGTCACCGAATGAAAATATATAATATTGGTAATGATTTTATGGATTTGGGAGTAGCCAAACTATGAAAATATAGAAAAAGAGCACCCTATAGGTATCCAACACACTAGAAACTGCCTAGGTTTCCTAAGGCTTAATCTCCAATGCTCAAGAACCTTTTACAACTTATGCAATGCCAAACACCGAACCCTACAAAGATACCCCATCCCAGTTCTCTGTACACCACAATTTTTTTCCTACATGTTATCCCAAAATTTGATTTTCGTGAGGAATTTTGGGTAACCTACCAAATTTCAGTTTAGAGATCTTTGAGTTAGTCTTTTTCCATAAATCCTAGTTCCGGATGTAATAGGTAAAATTTTGGTGTTTGTGGGCTTGCACAAACACTAAAATATGCTAAGTGTTAAATGCTTCTTAAATCCTGAACCCCAACACACTAAGTGTTTTGGGTTTTTAGGTTTCAAGCATCGAGACAAGGGATGGTAAAATCACGTCACATGTTGCATGCTTTCCAAACCCAAACTCTGAAACATTACAATTTGTTAGAGTTTCAAACTTTGAAAACATCAAAACATGACAATGTAATAACATGTTGGATGCCCAGTGTTCTTAGAACCCGATAAACCATAATGTTTCAAGTTTTTGGGGTCCTTGACATACGAACATGTCAACAATAGGACATGCTTTATGTGTCCCAAACCTCGATTCCTAAAACATACAAGTCATGTGTGTCGGTTTTTCAGGACCCGATTGCGTGATGTGTCAATTGTGGTCAACCCCTTGATTCCCAAGTCAATGCATTTATTACTGAGTCAAATTTGACCCCACATGTGTCGATCGAGGTAGCAAATTATAAATAATCAGATTTTACATGTTATTTTTACCTTGTATGAATTTGAAATTTTACCAAGGTGACTTGTTTTTGCACCTCAAACTTTGATCGGGGTTTTCTCCTCGATTCAATACCTTTTCATGCAAATATCTCCTACCCACTTGTTTTTTCAGCAATTTCTATCATTTCCTCTGGTTTTGATGAAAATTTTAAGAGGATTTTACTTGTTTTCCTCCCTTTTCTCTTTTAAGTGGGAAACTCAATTTTCCCTTCTTTCACAATCCAAGCTTTTATGTTTAAAGGTTTTCTTGGTGTTTTTATTCATCCTTCACTTTTTTTTTACCATGGGGAATAATTGGAGTCTTAATTGAGAGTCCATGATTAATATAAGTCAGATTTCTCCTCGACAGAGATAGGTCAAAAACCCCGACACGAACTTGTCGGATTTTTGACTGTTTTCAAGGAAGAAACCCCGAGTGAGTTTTTAGACTTTCAAGATTTCATAACATGTGTGAATCCTTGATAAATAGGCTTTCAAGATCTTTGAGTTTTCTAATATGTTTTGATCTCGAACTTACTCTTGTTGGGATTTTTAGGTTCTTTGAAAAATGTTGGCATGTGGTCCTATTAGGTGTTGTTATTGATGCAAAACCACATTAATGAAAAATTGAATGATGTGTTAGGGTAATTTTATGATGTATATGATGCTAACATGATGATTCAAATATGTTTGTGCTTTGATACAGTGAGATTTAGTGAGGATTGTTTGCTCTTGCAAGCCTATTCAAGTTCCTAGGTGATGTTACATGAAGGTAGGAGCTTCTTGGATACTTGAGAATAATTTTGGCATGATGGATATCAGGTTTAGAGATTTTTTCGCACTCACAACAGGTGTATGATGCAAATTCGGTATTTAGCTATGTTACAGGTGCTCATTTAGAGCATGCATGGTAGCTAGGAGGTGTGAGATTGTGGTTTGGATCCATATGAGCTCATGGATTCTTGCATTAATGTATATAATGGTGTATCAGGTATGTTTGGGTCATTTACATAGGTTTTATGATGAGTTATTGCATTATTTCAGTTGACCCTAGCTTCTACAATGAGAAACATACAGGTAAGCAAAGGTAAGTCTTAATGGATGGAGATTTTGAGACATGTTATTAAAATTATGATGATTGGATATGTTATTGTGATGTTTCATGGTGATTTGAGAAAACATTCATGTTTCTATGATGATAATTTTGCAAGTTATGACAATTTATGTGAGACAGGGTCAAGAACAAGTAAAAATCCAGCTCGAATTTGAACTTCTAATGCTTGTTGTGAATTGTGTGATTTGCATGGGAACTTTTGGATTTTAGGGATGTTTATATGGTGATTCTAGAAGGTTTAAAAATAATTATTATTTCACTTCATCGTGATTTTTATGAATGAATGTTAAGAAGATAAAGTGGTCTAAAACCCTAGTTAAACCCTAACTAGAACAATCTACAAAAGAAGAGGTATAGTGACACAATTTTGATTGATTCATCAAAAGTGATGATTTGATGATGTAGATGACTCTATTATATTTCCATAAATGTATGGTTGAGGTCATGGTGATGAGTGGGCCCCACTCAAACATGTCAGTTTATGAAGAAGAAGGTTTTGGGACAAGGTTTTCCAAAAGAGGTATGTGCTAAATTGATGGTATGGAATGTATGTGAGATTATATTGATTTACATGGAGGTTTTAGGAAATTTTCATGCAATTACATGGTAAAATGAGGTCCATTCAGGTTGATTGGTCAAAGGGTAGTTTTGAGGCCTTAAAAAGCAGTGCTCAATAAAATGGCTATATCTAGAGCTACAGATGGAGTTTTGAGATTATTCAAAATGTGTTGGAAAGAGGATTCATAGATATTTCCAATGATATAATATTTTAGTATTTATTAGGTTATTTGATATTTTTACAGGTAATTATTTGGACATGAATGTTTTTTCCAGTGCAGAACAGGATGTGTTTTTCTGAAAGTTTGTATTTGTTTGAAGCATGAGATGGATTGGGTGATGCTTTCTATCACCTGGAATGTGAAGAGGGGTACATTTTTCATCCAATTAATAAATTTATAGGTATTTAATGTTCATATAAATTTTTTTATGAGCTAACCTTTAGAAACATGTTGTTTGGAAGATTGATTTAGTGAAGACAAAAGTAGTTGTGGTTTGAGAAGGTGATTGATACAAGGCTTCTAAATCGCATAGAAGTGTTCTAGATGTTATGGAAATTCTAAAACGTGGTCACATGTCTTGGTTTGGTTGAAAGGAAGTTATTTGGTGGTATAATGAAGTTTCCAGGGTGTTGAAGGGTGTAGGAAACAACAATTTTGAGAAATACAAAGAGCAATTGGGCCCATTAAATGAAATAATTTGATTGGTTGAGATAAATTGCAACCATGTATGAATGTTAAATGATATTTTAATCATGTGTAATGTATTATGGGTCATGAATATGTATGGTTTTGATGTAAGGGAAATTTTAAGATTGTGCCCATGGGGTTTTGAGCCATTTTGGCACATGTAATGAGGTTTTTAGTTAGGCCGACCTACTTGGGTCACTTGTGACTGTTGTAATTCAAATTTGGGATTTTTCCTTGATGTATGGGTCGAGACAAAGGAGGGAAAAAGTTTGTGTTTGAATTTGAAATCATGAGGAGCTTATAAAAGCATTGTTTTGGGTGCTTTTGCAAGCTAGTTGTGTGTGTGCAAGGTGAGCGACCTAGGTGTGAGTGAATTACAGGTGTTAGAGAATTATTTGAGTTTGAATCAAGTGTGTTTCAAGTTGGGGAATATCATTGAGCATGTGTGCAAGTGTTTTAAGATTTGAGAAGTGATTGAAGAGCTTATTTTGTGAAGATTGGTCACCTAGGGTTTGATTGAAGAAGTGTGAGTTGTATACTTGATCTCCATCATTTGTGGAAACAAAAATAAGAGATATAAAAATAATAATATGGTTGAGTGGGTGCTTGATCATCTTGGGGGTTGTAGCCTCCTTTTGGATTTGGTGCTTCACAAAATTAGGGGTTGGTGCTCCTTGTAGGGTTGGTGCTCATTAAATTAGGGGTTGGTGCTCTTTGTGTGGTTGGTGCCTCACTAAATTCATAAACATAGCAGTATAAGATTGTGTTTCAGTGGGTTTTCTTCCCCTTGAGGGTTTTCCACTTATATCTTGTGTCTTGTGTTGAAATTTTGCTTATGGTTCTTGCACATGTGATTATTTGTTGTATGCACACATTAATGGTTGGTTGAATGGTTATGAGTTTTTGAATATTTGGATCTGAAATATAAATTGAAATATTGTAAGGACTGATTCACACACCCCCCCGCCCTCTCGGTCCATTATGCTTCTAACAAACAAGTCCAAGTTACTAACAATTGTGTATCGACTTCCGAAGGTGCAAAATAGTAAGATTTTTTCGTATAGTATTTTAGAATTCGAAGGTTTCAAAAAGTTTAATTTTATAACAAGTGTGTGTCAATTTTATCGGTGTTTGAAAAAGCATAAGTTCTGCTAAGGATTATTTCAAGCTTTAAGGTGTGTTGAGCGGTGAATTTTTCGGATATGATTTCAAAAGGCATTTAGGGAGGTTTATGGGAAATTTATCGGTTCTCCTTCTTGATCCAATGTTTGAATCAATGAAAGGGAAAGAAAATCTAAATCATCTAAGGGAAAAGAAAAAGAGATGAATTATAACTACCAAGGGGTGGTCCCCCTTCAAACATCGACTTAAATATTGATATCAAGGATACATATCTTAAGCATATTGACTTGGTTGGTTTTGGAGCCAATTAAACAACTCATCTAAATCACCATAGACGTAGTGTATCTATGAAAATGGATTAGAACTTACTACATCCATCCCTATTTCCACACAATATCCTAAATTTGTGCTTGCAATAGCTTTTCACTATGATGATGATACTAAAATAATTAAGAATCAAGACGAGGAAGTAGTAATCCATCCGGATGTAGATCATTTTGATGAACTACTTAAACTTCTTCAATTTAATGAATATGTAGATATTGATCAACATGATTGGAATGCCAATTCATCAACTTACATCAAGCATTTGAATAAAAATTACCTCAAGAATCGAAGCTCTGCATAAGCAAGTTTCCTAAAACCTTGCATAGAAGTTACTTCATCCCAAAATTCAATGACATCATAACATTACTAATCAGAGTGGTTGGTCTTCCTAGGGCCAAAGAGTTCCAATAATGGATGTATCAATTCATCCACATCATGAGGAAGAAGAAACAATATTTCAAGTGGGGAGATCTTATTAGTGATTCCCTGCAGAAGTGACTAAAGGAAGTCTATAGAATGGGTAAATTATACATGATAACCTATTTGACTTTTACAGCGGCAGGAATGAGGATATATTCTAGTTTGAACATGTAGGGATAAAAATGTTTTCATGTGTTTATGAATTTTATCCTCGGTTCACTTTGCATGAAAGTATCAAGCATTTCAAAAGAGTAAATGATGCTTTATTCTATAACATCATATGCGATTGGATAAAAATCTATCCAAGTGTCGGTGTATCGATTTAGCTTAGAATGCGATATCACACTGGGGTGTATCTTCTTGTAATTTTTACCTTTTACATACATCCGGGTAGGAGGATTTCGTGGTTCTCCATATCTACTACCAAGATACCCAAGTGATAAATGGGTATTAATGGAATTGGTAACACGCTTTTGGATCTACATATGTTTAAACAAAGTAAGAAAAAGGGAATTCATTTCTATATCTCAATTAATCGATATACCTGCTCATCCATTGTCAAGGCGAAGAATATTGACACAAGGATGTAGGGAGTAACCCTCAAATATTTCCATCCAAGAATTAGCTTTGATTATAAAGGGATATTGCAAATCCTTGGGACTTTGAATTTGCATTTGCATTTGCATGTTCTGAATTGAAGGGATACGAAGATTTGTGGATTAATTGTAGGGATGAGATGGTAATAAGGAGAAAATATTATATCCAGATGACTTTAGAAGAAGTGGTAAAATAAATTATTACAAATATTCAAGAAGGCACGGTTGATCATGAAGATGTCTGGACCACATCTACAATCAAATGAATGTAGAAAGTTTGGAATTCCCTCCAATTGATTGGTCTATCAAGGAAATCACATCTATCAATGAACATGTTGTATAGATTCAAATTGAACCCATCACTAGCTCTACTCATTGAAAATCCAACCCAAGAAAGGGGTATTTCCATAAAGACAACTACTTCATTAGAAGGAAGCCCCTCCATTGAATTGAAAGATAAAAAGAAGGTTCTGTAAAGCCTATAAGATTCAGATTTGTGAGAAAGGGAGAAAATTATATAACTTCTACTACTCCAATGACAGTGGTAAACGTGGATTTTCCTTCACCTCAAAATGACCAGGATGACAATAGGTACCATGGCTACATAGCCCTCACCCATTTCTTCTTCCCTCATAACCCACATTGTTCCACTCATAACCCCGGCTCCACATGCTTCTCCATTGCATTATTCTCTTCATATTCCCTCCCCTCTCTCCTTCCTCTCCTCCTCACATTTCATCTCCCACATCCACTTCATTGGTGTAAGTCTCTAATGTTCCCAGTTGCCCTTTCTCGTTTCCTCTCCTTTCATGTCTTTTGTGCATGTTTCAATAGCGCGGGTCTTCTCTTCCCTTTCACAACTTTCCTCAAGGATCAACCTCTTTTCGAGTTCCCTCAAGAAACTCTTCCCTCTTCATCCTCTACTCTGGTTTCCATGGCGAGTTTCTCTCTCATTCCTTCCATTTCTCCTTCCACTATTCCCATAGCTATTTTTTCCACCCTTCTCATGATCTATGCATTCACTACTTCTCCCGGTATTTCCCCCATGATCACATATCCACAACAACAATTGGTTCCTTCTTTCGTCCCATATTGAATAGAAATCCAAACCCCTAAGAAGAAGAAGAAAGCGGTGCTCCTTGAGGTTTTTGACTTCAGTGCATTAAATCCAACTCCCTCCCACATGGAAAAGAAACCTAATATGATTTCTCACATCACAATTGATGAATCTAGAGAAAGGTTTGTTGAGATCATTGTGCTTACGGCGGACAAAAACAAAAGAGGGCATAATGGCTTCTGATTATTAGATCACCAAAGTGGCATTGGGAAAAGCTACTAAGGAGGGGGTGCAACAAGATCTTTAGGTAGCCTTGGACAATTTATTCGGAAATCTCAAGAAAACCAAGGCTACTAAGGATGAGCTTAAGGAAAATGTTGAACAACTGGCTACCTTATTGTTCAAGATCACTCAGCCAGCTTCGGTCACCTCTCTTGCACCAACCAGCTTTGGTGCATCTTCTCTCTCGGTAGCTAAGAAAATAGGGCATTAAGGTCAAGCTATTAATGATTGGATTGATAGACTCTTTGAAGATGGTCAAAATATCATGGAATATGCGGTTAATGTCCACAATGATATTGAGGGATAAGTTGGAAATTGAGAAAATAAGTGATGAACTTGAAGAAGAATGCAACTAAGAACTCAATCTCGATGCCATGAACTAGCTCAAAAGGTGATTTTTAATACGATAGTACAAGAAAAAGTGACTGAGGAAAGGGGAAGGCACTACGAATTCTACAAGGCCACCGAGTTCGAGTGAGGATTTTGCAAGAAGCCAAAGAAAAATTGTAGAAGGCAAGAGAGGAAGGAATAGACGCCACCAATGACATTGGTGATGAATTTTCTAAGATACCTTACTTGATTCCTCGATGATGATTTGAACATGTTATCAACAAGTGATATCTTTACCGAATTCAAGAATTTAGTTGAAAAGGATTCTAAGGTGGAGAAAATCTTTGATTTGCAATCATTTGATAAGTTGATTTTATATCAAAATGTTTTGAATAATTTGGCAAAAGTCCTCAAGAAGCTTTAGAGACTCCCGAGGAAGTTGATCAATTTAATCGACATGTGTGATGTGTTGAATCGATATTCGTGTGGGATAGATAATAAAGAAGTGCGGGAAATGATACAAAGGTTCCATGAGTATCATGACAAAGAAGTTGATCAAGAGGCGGAGAAAGAGAAATTTAGTTGAAGCCTTATGTGTTTTTTTCTTCTCGAACATGTGAATTTATCGGATGTCTCGACATCATTCGGATTGTCGTGTATGTTGACTTGGTCATTTTGCTTAGGAACCAATCGAAGGGTTTTAATATGTATTTACTATTTTTAGATTGGAGATGTAACTGCTCCCTTTTTCTCTCATTCATTTCTCTCTATAAATGTAACAATGTTTATGGCATGAGGGATCTTTTTAGTTCAAAGGATTTTAGAGAGATTATTATTAGACATTTTATGGAATTTTGGAGAGAAGGAAAAATTTGTATTTTAATTTTTGGACAACTTGTTTCAAAAAGGAGGAGATTTCCCACTTTCCTATTTTTCTGTGGATCCTTAAAATCTGCGACCTTCTTTTCGATGTCCTAATTACTTGTGGCTTCCTCTTTTTGTGAGTCCTAATTACACCGTGATTCCTCTTTTTATGCGGGTTATAGTTTCCTGCGGTTCCTCTTTTCTTTGAGTCTTAGTTACCACTGTGGATTCATTTTTTTTGCAAGGGTCCTAGTTACTCATGAGATTCCTCTTTTCCGCAGTCCTAGTTTCCTGCAGATTTCTCTTTTCTACAGATCCTAAAAATCAGAAATTCCTCAAATTTTCTCGGATAAAAATGGAGACTCCAAGATCCAATGGGGAGTTGACGCATTAATAGGGATACCCGAAAGTTAAATTTGACGGCCCCATGGACGCGTCAATCAGTGCAGATGGTATGGTGATCTTTAAATGCTCATAACTTTTGATCTAGGTCACCAAATAAGACAAAATTTATACCGTTAGAAAGGTCTTGAAGAGTACTACATGTTAGAAGCAGTTTTGGGTTGTGATGTACTCAATGCCTTCTTCATTATTGTAATAGATTGTGCACATTTTAATCAATAATATATATTTTTATTGTGGCTCTCGTTCTTCCCTTTAATCTACGCTATTGTATTAATGCTTTTCTATTATTTTAAGGCATGTTGTGTGTGAGTTATACTAGCATGATTTTCATCCTTTGTGTCACTTATGCAGAGAATATAGTTTGGTAAAGTTGTAAGATTGAATGCATCTTCTTTCTAACCTCTTGCCTTTGCATTTTCCATCTCATTCTTCATTTCAAAGATAGAATATACTTCCAGTTTGGTGCATCACCTTATTTTATTCAGTAGTTCATCTTTTGAACCTTGGTTCCTTGGAAATCTTATATTAGAACTAGTTAATAATAGAGTGTATAACTAGTTAGATTAATTACGGTGAATTGGAGTAAAAGGAAAAAACCTTTTCACTTAGAGAATGACCTTGAAGGAGCCATTGTCCTACACTTTAAAGGTCTTTCCATGTTTCATTGAGGTGTTAATCTTAGCTTCAGAAAAGGGTGTGACTTCAAGTGATTTTTTTTTTGGCACGCCCTGGGACAAGATTGAAGCACTTTACAACTTCATATCATCAAGTTGATGTGTTCTTGATGGTATTCAGCATTTGGAGGAAATTCTCAACATATCTAACAACTCCATTGTTTAAAGAAACCCATTCTTTGATTTTGCATACCATCGCCTTCTCTTTTCCACTCATTTTCATGCTGCCATTTCCCTCATGGCTCTCCATAGAGCTCTTCTGTTATCTCATTTCATTTGTAGCCCCCTTCATTTGCAACAATGGGATGATATCCCCAAAACATACCTGAAAACCCTACCTCTTTTCCATGGAAATGGAGATCAATCTCCTATTGATCACATTCAAGATATAGCCAACCATTGTGTCATTCACAATATCATAGAAGAGAACATTTGCCTCAGACTTCTTGTTTCATCATTAAGAGGTAAGCAAAAGATCGGTACAACAGTTTGGCCTCACAATCTATTTCTTCATGGGATCAGCTGGGAGAACAACTGCACAAGCAGTTCAAGGAGGATACATATGTCATTTCTCTCATGGAACACCTCAGGAAAATACAACGGATTCAATGGAATTTATCTATGATTTCAACATCAAATTCACAAGGACTTGGCAAAGAATTCCTCAAGAATTCATATGGTATTCTTGTATCATTAGAAGTCCTTTGATTCTAATTTGGTTGCATTAATTCAATCCCTAGGAGGCACCTGTCTTCCTCAAGATTTTTCCATTGCATTGTAAGATGAGAAGATGCTCATTCAGGGTGGTAAAAGGAGACCCATCCCCATTGCTTCCATTCTTTCCTCGCCATCTCAAATTCTTCCTTCTCACCTATGTGTAAAAATGAAACATCCATTGTCCCATTTCAAAAGCAGGAAGCTCTTTTGTATCATAGCCCTTCACTTGGTGCTCTACAAGCTTACAATGCCCAAAATATTCTTGTTGTTTTACAAAATTACCTCCCATCTCCACTCAAAGTATTTTCCAGCCCTCAAAATTCTTGTCATAGAACTTTGAGGAACTATGGTATTTCACATGCTGTCCCAACCCTCTACCTAAAACTCACTAAACCAAGCTATCCTACAATGTTGGTAGAATGGGATGTTTTCTTTCTTCATGAAGAGGAGGAACTGCATAGATTGGGTTATGTTTTGGAAGATCATATGGCCTCTATAAATGATCACATCAGAACTCTTGAGCCCAAATCATATATGTCTGAGAATATAGCTAATCAATTGCCCCTTGTTAATATATCATCTCCAATCAGTTTCACTAAGGAAGACAATTGCATAACAATTGAAGATTGGGAGCATGAGAACACAAACATTGTGGAAAAAGAGGAGTTGAATGCAAAAAAATCAAGTAGATGTGAAGGATGGTCAAATTGGGCATGGGAAGGAGGAGAAAGTGTTTCTCAACACTTATGACATCCATGGGTATGGGGAAGAGAAAAATCAGATTCAAATGCCTTGGATGTAGAGGAGATTATAGAGAGTTTCTTGCTCTCTTTTGGTGGTGAAATTGCAGACATTTCCTTGCCTTCATCTTTGATAGAATCTGATGTTGATGAACATGCAAGGGAGGAAATCAAACCTCTTGTCCAAATCAGTTTGCATGAGGAACTTGAAGATGAGTTTGACATGTCAAACTTTGTACTTGGGGAAGAGAATGTAGAAGATGGAAACCCCCACACCAAAGAGGAAACAAAGTTGTTTGTAGAACAAGAAAATTAGAGTTCGAATCAGTTTACAAGCATCTCCCATGAAGAGGAATGTGTCTCAACTAGCTCCATCCTTGGAGTTGAATGCAAAGAAGATGGGAAAATCAAAAGATCATTCTATTAGTTCCCAAGGCTACTTGTCCAATAAAACACTTGGCTAGTTTGAGCGAAAAGCGAGTTGCCACAAGTCACGGTCACTTCAGGGCATGAGGATGAGCTCATGTACCAAAGGTTAGCTCAATGCCTCTAACCAAACGCAAAGCCATCAATCGAGGTATTCACCCTTGTCTCAGCTAATACTTTGAAGAACAGGGGAGTGTGGATCATGTTTTGCATTCCCACCAGGTGATCTTGTTGCCAAACTAATCACATGATCAAATTTTGTAAGGGAATCTATTTCTCCCAACTTATCTCAGGGTTTGTTTAGCTTCTTTGTCTTTGGTTAGAGTAGGAGTAGTTTAGGTGTATTTATTACAAAACAAGTGCTTGTGCACATTCTACAGGATTCCACTTGAAGCATGTATGTTCTTTTCATGTTTGTACATAGTTTTGAGGACCTTTTATCGCTATTGTAAAGTTAAGTTCATGGTAGGTTTCATGGTGAAATGTGATATATTTTGCGGCGGTTTAAGGTGCATTCTTTTAGCCTCAAAATCAACTTCAATCAAATCTCTTCACGCTCCAACCATGGCAAAAGGAAGAGTCATAGTTGGGTTTCAGGCCAAGATTTTGGTGAATTCTTCAAGCTAGGACAAGTTCAAAAATTAGACAAGTTCAGGGTGAGTTTCAGAGCTTTCAAGATTATTTGTCAAGTTATATGTTGACTCCATGCCCAATGGATATAGAAGGCCATTGGTTCATACATTTAGCAGAGACAAATGCCCCTAAGAGGTCACCAAAATGTTGTCAAATAAGAACTCATGCTTATTTGGACAACTTGTTTTTAAAATGAGAGGATTTCCCACCTTCCTTTTTTTTCTGCAGATACTTAAAACTTGCGGCCTTCTTCTTTTCTGCATATTCTTAAAATTTGCAGCCTCCTTTTTCGCGGATCCTTAAAATTTGTGGTTTCCTCTTTTTCCATGGATCCTTAAAATCCACAGCGTCCTTCTTTTCCACGGGTCCTAGTTTCCTGCGATTGCCTCTCTTTCCACAAGTCCTAGTTACCCATGGATTACTCTTTTTCCACGGGTCTTAGTTTCCTACGGATTCCTCTTTTTTGTGGGTCCTATTTACCCGCAGATTTGTCTTTCTCTGCGGGTCCTAGTTACCTATGGATTCCTCTTTTTCCATGGGTCTTAGTTTCCAATAGATGCCTCTTTATCCATGAGTCCTAGTTTCCCATGGATTCCTCTTTTCCACATGTCCTAAAATTCAGTAGATTCGTCAAATTTCTCGGATCAAAAGTGAGACTCCGAGATCCAATGGGAGTTGACACATCAACAAGGGCGACTGGAGGTTAAACTTTATGGTCTTGTGGCCGTCAACCTGTGAGGACGACGTGGTGATATTTAAATGCTCATAACTTTTGATTCGGTCACTAAATAAGACAAAATTTATACTATTGGAAAGGTCTTGAAGACTAATACATGTTAGAAACAATTTTGGGTCGTGATAATATATTTTATTAGGTCAAAATTATAAAAAAATGAACTCGTTGTCGTTTTCGGTATGGGCTTTGCAAAAGTCTTTGGTGACCATGTTAGGTTTGCACACTTGAATGTTATGTGGCTCTTGGTGGTTGTAGAAGTGGGTGATCTACTTAATTTTGAATTTCCTCTTCTCCTCTTTCTCCTATATATGCAACTCATTTTTCATTGTAAATGATCCTCTCTTGAATGCAAGGTTATGTTGCCCTTTTGTGTAGCCAAGTATTTTGAGTTGCAGACTTCTGTGTTGGTATTATGCAATGCACTCAATACCTTCTCTATTATTGTAATAGATTGTGCACATTTTAATCAATAATATTTTGTTATTATGGCTCTTTTTTTCCCTTTAATCTATGTTATTGTATTCATGTTTTTCTATTATTTTATGGCATGTTGTGTGTGAGTTATACTTGCATGATTTTCATCATTTGTGTCACTTATGCAAAGAATAAAGTTTGGTAAAATTGCAGGGTTGAATGTGTCTTCTTTCTGGCCTCTTGGCTTTGCATTTTCCATCTCATTCTTCATCTCAAAGAGAAAATATAATCCCAGTTTGGTGCATCGCCTTATTTTATTCAAGATTTCATTTTGTTGAACTCGGTTCGTTAGAAATATTAGATTATAATTATTTATTAATATAGTGTAGAGTTGGTTAGATTAGTTGCAGTGAATTGGAGTGAAAGAAACCAACCATTTGACTAGGACATTAACCTTGAAGGAGCCATTGTCCAACACTTTGAAGGTCTTTCCATTTTTCACTGAGATGATGAGCTTAGCTTCAGCAAAGGGTGCAACTTCAAGTGCAACAATAGTAGCATTGGACAATTTATTCGAAAGCTCGGTAAGACCAAGGCTACCAAGAATGAGCTTAAGGAAAAGGTTGAACAACTGATTGCCTTAATGTTCAAGATCACTCAGCTAGCTCCAATCACCTCTCTTGCACCAACCGGCGTTGATGCATCTTTTGTCTCGGTAGCCAGAAAATAGGGCAACAAGGTTGAGTTGTTAATCATTGGATTGATAGACTCTTTGAAGATGGTCAAGTTCATCAAGATGCGGTTAATGTCCATAACAATATTAAAAGACAAAAGTTGGCGAGTTGAGAAAACAAGTGATGAACTTGAAGAAGAATGCAATTGAGAACTCACACTGGAGGCCATGAACGAGCTCAAAAGGTCATGTTGATACCCTAGTACAAGAAAATGTGATGTGATGAAAGGGGAAGGCACTACGAATTCTCTACGTGGCCATTGAGTTCCGAGTGAGGATTTTGCAAAAAGCCAAAGAAAAGTTGTAGAAGGCCGAGAGAGGAAGGAATAGATGCCACACACTCGGTGATGAATTTGCTAAGATACCTTACCAATTCCTCGATGATGATTTGAACATGTTATTAGCGAGTGATATATACATCGAATTCAATTAATTAAGTTAAAAGGATTCTAAAGCGAAGCAATTTTTTGATTTGCAATCAACTGATAAGTAGATTTTATATCAAAATGTTTTAAATAATTTGGCGAAAGCCCTCAAGAAGCTTTAAAGACTCCCGAAGAAGTTGATCAATATAATCGATAGGGGCAATGTGTTGAATCGATATTCATGTGGGCTAGATGAAAAAGAAGCATGGGAAATGATACCAAAGGTTACATGAGTATTGCAACAAAGAAATTGATCAAGAGGTAGAGAAAGAGAAATCCGGTTGAATCCTTGTGTTTTTCCGTTTTTGTCTTGAACATATGAATTTCTCAAATGTCTCGACATCATTCAAATTAACATGTATTTTGACTTGGTCATTTTACTTAAGAACCAATCAAAGGGTTTTAACATGTATTTACTATTTTTAGATTGGAGATGTAACCACCCCCTTTTTCTCTCATTCATTTCTCTCTATAAATTTAACAATGCTTATGGCATGAGGGATCTTTTTAGCTCAAAGGCTTTTTTAGAGAAATTATTGTAAGACATTTTCTAGAAGTTTGGAGAGAAGGAAAAACTTAGTATTTTGCTTTTCTATCTACGAAGGAATAAAGAGACATTTTCAAATTTTTGTTGAGATTATTCTCATTTTTAATGTTATTGTTCTTATGTCCAATGCATTCTTGTTCCTAAAGAATACCAGGTTATTTAGATTACACTAATCCAATCTATTGTTATTATATTTCGTTTATGTGAGTAAATTTGGATCTGTGTTTGTGAATAGAAAGCACAAACCAAACAGTTTCTTCCATTCCACCTCCTTTATCATTCCCACTCCAACTTCCTCCTAAACCTACCTTCTCCAATCTTCTCATTCCTTCCCTGAAAAGAAACAAATATCTACCAGGATGAGATCTCACCCTCAAAGATAAAATAGTGTGTATGTTGTACATATTCTTTCTTGCTTTGTAGACTAGCAATAAAGAAGGCGCCTCCCCTTATCCGAGGAGGGACTTTGTCCCACATATTGTGGTTGAACACTGTATTTTATCTTCGACAAAATATCCAACCAACACTACAAACAGCAAACATGCAAAGCATCAACACACCAAAAACTGGAATCAAGACACAGAAATCGTGAAAACAAAATAAACAGTTGATGTCAATGCATGGTCAGCCAAAGCTTGATTGGGTAAATTCACAACCACCTCCTCTTGGTTCATTCATCATAAACCTTTCAAGGCTCATTTTTTCAAATAACCTCAAATGATGATACAAGGGCACTATTTCCTTCCTGTCCTCTGTGTAAGATGTACAAACTATGTAATTGAATAACAATTGTGGTTAATGTAATTTTAAAGCACGTTGTGCTGGAGCAGTTTTTCTTTTTCTTTTTGGTTTTATGTACATATTGGACCCAACGGTTCACAGTAGCAACTTGTGGAGTTACTGAATGCCAACCATCAAACTGGTACATACTGCATATGCATTAATGTGTGAACTGCAAAGTCATTCCTTGGAGGAAGCAATCAGTACATATGGCAGGGTTTAGGTGCTATATTGATGTTGTCAAGAACTTTGGAGGTATACCGACATTGATGCAATGAAACACCAATGAGAACATTGGTTGGTTTATATTTGTGCAATGGTGGTCAAGGATGGTTGAGCTGTTGATTCTCCATTGCTGATACAGTATTTGGATGGTCTTTTCACTATAAAAGAAGTGCCCATTGGCATAACAAGTCTGTATTTACTTTAAGTCTAATTCATGTAGGATAGTAATAACACTATAAATTTTCCAACAAGCATCACATTTTAAGAGATAACAAAGCATTTTTGACTCGAGATGGGTCTTATTTAAATTCATCACGGGCATTCTAAATGGTAAAAAATGTTAATACTTGCCTTTAAGCTAGAGGATACTCCACAATTAAATTTTATAACTATTATTATAATAAATTGTAAAATCAGGCCCCCTTAAGATATTTTTCCCAATACAATAATGGGAAAGTGTAGAGATCGCCTAATTTGTTGACAAAACTTCTAGAACACAATATGGTCTTGACAATAGTGGATCACACAGTTTCAGCAAAATGCAAGTTTTCCACGATAACTAATGTATGCAAAAACAGATCTTTAGGTTATTCCTTTCATCAACAATTTTATGCCTTATAACAGATCCTTGTGACGTGTGTTTAATAACTTCTGTCCACATTAAAATCTCAAATGATTTCTTTTATGAGCTTAAATACATAAATATTTCACTTGTTCAAATCCAAGTTTGTATTTTGAGCCATTTTCGCATATTCCAAATCAAGAACATAATTATAGTATTTACAAGCTCAACTGGCTTGGAAACTTCCAGACAAAAGATAGCATTGCTATGAAAAAAATGCATAAGATTTTGAGTCAATTGAATTTATATGTAGTGCCCATGGATTCGACATTTATTCAATCCAATGCAATATTAACAGAAATAATCTTTCTAGGCATTGATCATGCAGGATACAAACAAAATTTTGAAAGATTAGATTGAATAGTATCCTCCTTAAAACATACAATCTTTCTTAAATCATTATACAAGATCTTGTGATTCTATAGTTCCTTCCGTGCTTTTGGTCCTGATATGAGAAATAAACCTCTCACATGTGATGGACCATTCTAAAATTTAAATTTTTAAGGAATCGTTGGTACATGAATCCTTACGTTCACTGACTCGACGTGGCTAACAGAATTTTACCCTATGCAGGAAAACTGATGGTGGAACTTCATCTGGATTTTATCAAACTGTTAACATGCCAAACAAGGCACATTTGAAATTCTCGTTGTTGGAAAAGTATGAAATGTTTAAGACCCGACTAAAAATTTTGATTACCCTGAGTCCAGGGATAGAGTATGGATCTTTTGATAAATGACCTGAACAAAATCTGCAACAAAAAAGATCTGCATAGTACAGCTAGCATATGCTAGAGAAGATACCACAATCAGCCTTTGATCTATTATCTTCAGTCTGAAGAATTTGAAGAACAGATCTTCTATTGTTTTAAAAACATTTGCTTATTATTGGGAGTTTTTTTATAACAGTGGTGAACATGGATATCTGAATGCGCAATCTTTTCCACTTGCTCTGTTTTAGGTTAGGAAAGAGACCCAAAATGTGCCCCCATAAAATCATGCCTAGTTAATATTCCAACTATAGGAGGTCTCTGCAAAGCCATGAAACATGATAAGATAACAATCCAACTGAACTTTTTTACTATCATCAACTATAACATGATAAGATAACAATTCAACTGAACTTTTTGACTATCAACTATCCAACTAAATATGAAGACAATTTGAGAAAAAATTAGAAAGACACATACCCCAGATGATTTAGGCACCACACAAAGATGGCGCAAGCCGACTTGTCGAAAAAGAATTAGTGCTTTTGCCAATGACATGGTTTCCACAACAGTATAAGGTGAGGTATTGGTAAAGGGATGCAAATCAATAAACATTTCTTCTTCATCTGCACTAATCTCTATCTCTTCAAGTTTGAGGCCTTTTCCCGAACCAGGCTTGGAAAGGTCTCCTGAAGTGAATTGGCGACTAGAATCTGCACTAGCAAATGTTTGTGACGATAAAAACATTTTCTTCTTCAGCAAAACAAGTAAATGTGAACGCAGCACAAGGCCATATAAAGCAGATGTCTCTGAGAATGGAGGTGCATCTATCACAGGAAAACCATTGTGTGTACAGCTCTTTAAAACGTGCAAAATATTTCCAACCTTTTCGATTCCAGAAAAAGTCACCAAGGGGCCTGCAATAACATCACCTGCAGTTAAATGCCTCATATACGGTTCGGCAGTTGCTTCAAGGAATGGAAGCCCCTTCAGGTGAACAATCTGGTCATAAACACTGCTGTTAAATACATCACCAACTGTCTTGGATATTAACAGTACCAACATGACTAGAGGAAGCATCAACAAATTATTCGTCAATTCTAAAAGAATTACACATAATGAAACTGTCATCCTCATTGAACCCCCGAGAAAAGAAGCTGCACCAAGCACTGCAAAAAGACCTTGATCCAGCTGAGTGAATGATCCCATTAAAATGCCAAAAATCGACCATAAGTGGCACCAGCCAAAATCACAGGTATGAATAGACCTGATGGCACTGCAATTCCATATGTCAAAAGTGCAAGCACATACACTGCACTGAAGAACATTAGTATGGACGACAAATGAAACTCCGTTGATGTGCCAATACTGAAGAGATTTCGAATTGCGTCATCATTGGTATTGAAGAACAAGCTTGCAAGTTCATTGTAATGATCAGGTGCACACTGGAACTTCTTGAAATTTCCTGAACGACCAATTGTAGGACATGATTCATCCAATCCTTCAGGACAACGCGTACATTTAGCGAGCCATGGTAGTCCAAAGGCGCAGACAGATGTAATAATAGAGATAATGCCAGTAAGAGCCAACTTGAACATTGGACCCCTCCTGTAGACAATAGAAACCCATGTCAAAGAGGAACCTGATCAGAAAACGAAAGAGAAATTAAGTTGTACACTTGCAATTGCAGATGTAAGTCAGAAAAACAAAACTTGTTGATGGCTTATAAAAGTATGCATCAATATTGTTGAGCAGAAAAGACGTGTAAGAAAATTCAGCTAAGCAAAAAAATATAGACATAACATGAAGCAAGAATCACATCTCTTTGAATCAAAATTTAAGATAAAACTGTACTGTATCAAACTTTGCAATCAGAAGTACGAAAATAAATAATAAACCAAAACAGGAGGTAATTTCCATACTCGTTAATGAGACTATAAATCCTTATAATATTATCCAAAATATAGTTATAAAGACCCCCAAGTATGCCACCAAAAACTATAAGAATTATCACAGAAGAAAATCACTAGTGTGATAAGATATTGTCACTGAACTGACATCAAACATGATCAAGCCTCCATTTCCAAAAAGGCCACAGCGCCCATTCTTACAATAGTCGATAAATCCTCTCAGCACTACAGCAACCACTGCTGTTGTGAAAAATGTTCTCCAAAGAAGTGCACTTCGCCACCTGAGAAGAAAAGAACCACCAAATTCTTTAGTGAAACATAAAAGATTGCTATGTTCCAGAAAAACTCTAACAAAATTGTTGCCACAAAATAAAGACCAAAATGACTAACCATGATGTTACTTCCTCAAGTGCAAACAGAACGCCACCAACTGGGGCTCGAAATGCTGCAGCAACTCCAGCAGCAGCACCACATGTGACCAAATCACGCCTATCTCTGTCATTTTTAAAATACCGCAACCATCTCCATGTCAAATGATAACGTTTGGAGCCACCCTGCCCCAATAGTGACGCAATGCATGCACCAGTGTGTACTAGTGGCCCCTCTTTGCCGACATGTAGAGAAGCAGACACGGCACCAATGCTACCAAATATCTGGACATAGAAACTGCTATCAATACAAGACACTTCTGAACACAAGAAACATAATAGTGTGCAACATGAAACCCAATCTATGTCACAAGGTTCTCCAAATTTTATCGAAAAAGTTCAAATTTTGCCAAACTTTACTCTCGTCGAACATGAACTTGAACTTAATCCATTATTTTTACATGGGAAGTTTTTGACACAATTTTGCATTATTTTACAAATGTGTGTAGCGGACAGAAAGCTCTCTCCATTCTATCGACTGAAAGTAGCGGACAGAAAGCTCTCTCCATTCTATCCCTGACATATTTATGCATTTTTTTCAAAAAAAAAAGAAAAGGATAGGAAAAAAATTGTTCGAACGTATAGACATTTTTTTCTTGAACTTTATCCCTTGGCAAACCTGGACCAAACTTTATCCTCGTCGAACATGAATGCAAACTCGAACCTTGTGATTTAGATTCTAGAATCCAAGGAATAAGTTAGATATATTTATATGTCTATATAACATAATGGAGTAGACTGAAACATATGTGCCCCATAATTTGCCTTCTAATTGCAAGGGAAGAGGCAATGAAAGAAACTCAAATTAAATACTGTATTCGTATATAGGTTCAACAGGTAGAATCTTATGAAGAATAAATATAAAAATTTAACACACTTGGCAGGTAGATACCCCAAATGCACACATATACAGAGAACAGCTGGTGAAGAAATGGTCCAATATCAAATCATCCCTGAACCAGTTTCTCGTCCCTTATACTAGTGCTGAAGTTAAAGGTTAATTCTTTGGAGAATTTTCCCAAAATGGCAAGGCCCCATCTACAGCAAGAGAGAGATATTCAATGTTGTTTTAGTTGAACTGTATTCAGAGAAGGACACAGCGTGTGAACTCAAACTTCTAAAACAAGAAGAGAAATTTTTCTTACATGTCTGCTACACCCATAATCTACCTTCCAAGAGGGAGAGAGAAATATAAATTAAAGAATCTCAAATGTAAGCCTTGCCTAATTTTAGCTTCATTTGAGATTAACCTTATTAAAGCAATTTGAAGGAAGGAAGACTACCAAAAGTCCAAACGGCTTCATGGAAGAGCTGGTGAAGGAAGACATCAATATGAAATAAAATTACTACACAAATTTTCAATATGAAATTGAAATGCTAAACTAATTTCTCATCAGATATACTATTACTAAAGAAATAATTTATTACTGTGGAAAAACGAATTCCCAAGAGCAGAATGTGCAATAAAAATTAGGTTCATGGCAACACAATACAACCCAAATTAAAACTAAAAAGTCTAAATCTGGATGTAAGAATATGTTAACATTCTCCTGTAAATAAATAGATTCAATGAGAACAACATTTTTATCATATTTGTCCATGTATTTCATCCATAGGATTAGGCTTGCTTTGGGAAAATCTCCATTACTCTTCTTGCTTTGGGAAAATCTCCATTACTCTTCTTATATGCCACGCTCTTGGAGAATTCATAATCTCTAGAATTGCATGTTAATATCTTTTACCCAAGGCACACATACCTTCACAAACAAGGTGGAAGGGGCCAGTATAGCAGGAGCATCTACTCCATTAAGGTAGGCCTTAACTTCAGGTATACCGGATCCAGCAGCAGCTGGAGCAATATAAGCACATAACAATGCTGACAAGAGAGCCAAAACCAAATTAGAGCCCGCATATACTGCAAAGGCTAGCATATACCTGCACTAGAACGATACCAATTTGTTAATTTTTTTGGATCTGTCTCGATCTTCAAAAACATCAGCACTCAGAAAAGCATGAAGCTATCAATTAGTCCCTGCCTTCATATCTTTTCTAATCAACTCAAATAAGAAAAATAAAACTCTGTACAATGTAGGACAGGACAGCCATAGGCCATTATTACAAGTCCATAAGCAGCATATAATCCTCACATTTTCAGCACACTGTATATGATATAAATATAAAGGCCAAGAAAGTGCATGTTTTTTTCATTTACCTTATATATTGTTCAACAAGGTGTACAACCCTAACCCCCTCTCGATTCAAACCTGTGACCTTTACTATGGACCTCTATGCACACCTTCACCATCAAGCCCACTCAGGTTGTCCAGCCAGTATTATGGTAAATTGTAAATTACTTCACCTAAAGATTACCATAACTAGCATGCATAATCAGTTCATCCCTCCAACAGGGAATCGGCATTCTACAAGGATATTGGAGAACTTGTTTTATGGGATGGCATTATGATAACTAGCATATACAAAAAAATGGTGATTCCCGAAGACAGCACTTGCCCCTGTGCTGGCCCGAATTACGGGACTCTTCCAGTTCAGGAAAATCAGGAAAAATAACTATATCAAACAAACCTATTGGACGGGTAATACTACAGGTTCATTTTAGACCAAGATGCTACATGTTCATTTTCGTTAAAGTTACTGCATGCACATTTTAGATAGAGACACAACATGTTGATTTTAAGTTCTTTATCTAAAGATGTAGAAAGCCCAAGCCTAGAAATGCTGAAACTCGTTAATAAACTAAGAAACCTATAGAAATTGCAATCGCAAGGTCCAGTACAACATTGAACTGAAGGGAACTGGGGAAACAAATATGCAATTCTGTACTTGGTTGATTGCTATCAACAGATCAACAAGATTCTAGATTAGTTTCATACCTCTTTTCGAGCATATAATTAGAGGTGATCACAAATTTGAGTCCAGCTATGTTCTCAACTGCTAAATTGTTGAAGAACCCAACTAGCCCAGTGATAATGCCAATCAAAAAGGCCAGAGTCCACTTGAGGATAATGTATTGAAAGATTTGGACCCGTGACCTACTCCTCCAATCGTGCTTGAACAAATCATTCTCAATAATCCTGCACACACCCAATAACCTAGAATTACAAAAAAATGGGGAAAAAGAACAAGAAAAAACTGACTGTAAGATCCGCCAAGTCTACATATATAAAAAAGTCCTTGCAAATAACATAAAACACATTAAAGTTAGAAAAAGAGAGAATTAAAAACCGAAAAGACAGACTTTTAAGACTCGCCAAGTTACAAATGACCTAACACCAATGAACATTCCCCTCAGAAACAATTCAACCGGGAAAATAAAATAAAAAAATCTTACCCTCAGATATAATTCAACAAAAATAAAAATAAAAAACTTCTGCCGTCTCTACCAATTCTAGAATGGAAGCATATTAAATGCAAAGCATAATGCTTTTGGGATCAAACATCAAACAGAAAAAGAAAAATGAGTGTGGGTTATACATACTCATAATCCAAGCTCTCAACAGGGAAACATTGGCACCCACAACTGCTAGCTGTGATGTGCGACCGATAGTAGACCCTCTGAATGTCCCTCTCTTTCTAAGAAGAGGCTGGTGCACATCATTTTCCGCAGGACCCAATTCTTCACTCTCAATATCCCTAATCCCATCTTCGCCATCGATTACACTGCCCATTTCTCTCGGCATACCCAAATCATAAATCCTTCTTACATGGGTGCTGGTTCTGACGGAATGCAGAAGCAGAGGATTAACCGATTCTATTGGCCGGTAATCGAACTAGTAGACGATATACATGATGCAATCAATTGGGTGCTTTAAATATTTGCCATGATTAAGATATAGAAGATGAATATCCTTTCAAAACTGATTCTTCGGAACGAAGAGGATATAATCCCTTCAATATTGGATGGGACATGGCTTAAGAACAGCACAAATCGCCAAGAGGGCAAGGGAAAAACTCGGCTATTTATAGACCTTTCCCAATTGCATGCACTCCTAAAAATTTTCGGGGATACGCGCGTTTATATTGCATAAAACAATGACCTTTGGACCATTTACCCATATCGGTTCACCGGTAGGTCGTTTGGTGTCTGTATGTCTGTCTACTTTCTCATATATAAATTGGATCCCTTGGTCTTCTTTTCCTCTCTGTGTTTCCCTCGCTTGCGTATTGAGCTCCCTCTCTGATTATTCTAAGCTTAAGCTTAGATTGACTTTTTGCGTAGTTGATCACGTTATCGCGTGTAATTTTTGATTATTCATTGATTGGAGGAGTTACCGATGAATTATATAGGGGCTGGGGTCATATTCCATTGGGCATTGGCTGTTTAGTATCCTGCCCAGACAGTAGGTTGTATTGTTTTCACTTACACAACAATTTTGTTGTCTGTTTTTTTCAATTACAATGAGACACGTATCATGTTCTAAATTGTAGTGTCAATTTCTGATCGAAATAATAATAATTCTTTGAGTGAGTCTAACACTTTTTACCATTGTCCTTAGAATCTTATAGAGAAAAGCTTTCAAAAAAATTGTGAGTGATTCTATTAGTTAAGATGTAATTTGGTGGTCAAACAATTTTTTTCCCCATTAATAAAAATAAGATAGAAGTGTTTTTCATTACTTCTTATGTACTTATTCACACTTCCTTTTATGAGTGTCCTTGAAACTTAGAATGAAAACCTAATATAATATTAAAAAAGTGTCCTTGAAACTTAGAATGAAAATTTAATATAATATTGAAAAAAAAAAGGAGTAGATTGAATTTTAACTTGCATTGGTTTGCATTGGCCAATTAATGTCTCTTTTCTTAGACATGTAAGAGTTATCATAGATGTGCACAAGTTCATGAATAAATTTAAGTCCATTAAAATGGTACATGTGATGAGCTTTAATGTCATGTCTTTTCATAGCTCTCCAACATCGTGCGATTATGGCAAGAAAAAGAGATGTGTTTTTCAATCTAGATGGGTTAGCTTCTAAGTTTTATCCGGGTTAGGGCTTTTTTCTCTCTCATGGTTTCGTTTACATCGTTGGAGCTTGTGTATGGGATGTGTGCCATATTTTATCGTGGCAGGATATGATAGGTGCAAGCCCTAACAATTGATGACGCCAAGAAATGGCACTCGTCTTATATCGTATTATCTTAAAAACCTTCTATTTTTCCATTGTTATAGCCCTCACCTATACCTTTATCTATATTTCCATCTATGTTACATATGTTTATTGTTGTGATACCAATTAATGATTTCTAGATAAAATACTACGCTTTAATGGTTTTTATGTGGATTTACTAATGGTGTGATTTAAAATGTCTGGGATACATGTAGATAGGAAGGAGAAAAGCTTCATTTTGAGCTTGCTACATGATTCCAAACAAATTGGTTGGGTTTCTCAACCATCGATACGATCTAGAAAATCGTGGTACACATTACAAGGCCAAAATATACCGGTTTAGGAACAGAGACAAAAGGGACATCAAGTAAATTCCTAAACTCATTTTATTATTGCATATTTAGATTTCCCTAAAACATTATGCACTTTCGGAAAAATGGCACCTTGTTTTGAGTCCATATGCAAAAGTCACGGCCCTCGAAAGTTACCCATATAAACTTGTTTGTTGGATGTCACCCATAGCCACTACTAGAAGTCACTTGTAGCCATTGCTAGAAGTCACATGTAGAAATGATTTGTATGTGACTATTTTCTTGCTACAACAATTTGATAGTTAGAGCCTATGTGAGAGAAAATTATAGGTTCTTTCGTTGAATAAAGCGGGCTAAACTTCCAAGATCTAAATATAAATCTACTTGTAAAACACTTTTTAAAATATTAGTTTTTTTATGGTTAAGGGATGTTCCTTGTTTAGATCTTTGACCCTTTTAAGGTGATAAAAACATTTTATTGAGTAAAATGAAAACAAATAATATACATGAATCATTTGCAAACCGACCACAACTCTAATTAGCCAAAAATTGTGAGGAGGTCGCAAGTCAATCTCAAGTGTGACTAACACCTATGTTATAATTTCATGAAAATAGTAGTGTCGTGGTCTGCACATACAATTCTTTTAAATTTGGCTTTGCCTC
The DNA here is from genome assembly GCA_018340775.1 of Taxus wallichiana var. yunnanensis. Lineage (NCBI taxonomy): Eukaryota > Viridiplantae > Streptophyta > Pinopsida > Cupressales > Taxaceae > Taxus > Taxus wallichiana. The sequence goes on along the minus strand of CM031239.1, from coordinate 758,740,646 downwards.
TCCAACAACATGCGACACCAAAATATACAATCAAGGAAGTAAAAATTATAATAAGGGATCAAGTGCACAAAAATTCGAGGGGTTAGAATGGGGGGTGTGAGTATTATTTTATAGTTTTTGAGTGCATGAAAGATTGTGACACATATGAATACATTGTACATTAGGGATGCAAATGGGTAGGTAGAGTGTTTAAGTGGATGTGGCAACATTAAATATGAGTGCGTGAGGATAAGGATAGATGACATGTCTTAAATCAACATTCTTTTTTACTTTTTAGGTGTTTTGTGGGAATATATGATTTTTAATAATATTGTGGTTTCACAATTTTTTTGTATTTCTAGCTTTGAGGGACCTTATACGCAAGGTGCATTTTCTAGTGTCTACATTTCCCCCTTTTTGGGTTGTATGTTACAACTGGAAGGATGTAATGCAAAAATGAACACAAGATGGGGTCGTCTATATGACAATGGTTGTCTCATACATGATCGTATATGGTTGATTGGATAGGAATGAACTTGGAAATGCGATCAATGGGCCACTTTAGCTTGATGTTTGAAATGATTGATAGATTAACTTCACAAGGTAGAGACTATTTGATCAATTGACTAAGATATGTGATGATTGTATGTCATAAGATTTGATGAGAATGGTTTTAATGTGATATCCCCCTCAAGTGACCGTTTTTGGAGGCACAAGTTTCCCAACATAGCACGGGATGAAAAGTGGCAACTAATAAGTGATATAAAAGTGAACTGTTAGTGCAAAATCACAAAGACTTCGGATGTTGATCGATTTCTAGGTTGATCACTCTAGCATCCAAAGTGTGATTACACAACATTGAAACCTTTCTCTAAGTGTGGGACTTGCAGAAATGAGAAAGGAATCTCCAGAGAAGGCTGGTTCCTGCTCCTAAACTACCTGCCACAAGATATTCCAGTGCAGGTAAGCTAATCTAAACCTAATCTAACCATGCCAAGGAGACAGAGAGAGAGAGAGAAAAGGGAAAAACAACAAAAGCCTACACTAAAATGGTGATACACCAGAGAAGGAGAATGTTGAACATCTATCAAAACTGCCATGGAACAAAGAGAGGTGAGCGATGGGAAGGATGGACAGATGCATCACAGGCCCAAGGATAGATTTCACACAGAAAATGTCCCAAAATTACATGAACACAGCTCCAGACCTACAATGAACATTCAAACATGCACAAATACCTGCAATGAAGAGAGGTAAGAAGAAAACAAGCAAAAAATGAGAAAGGATGGATAGATGCATCACAAAACATGTTTTTGTTGCTTCAGAAGTTTGCACAGAACATCATTTCAATAGTAAAAGGCAAAAACGCCATTACAGAGCAAGGGAGGAGGTTCGAACTCCATTTTCAACCCTAGAGAAGAAAAGAAGGGAGGGCAGAGCTGAAAAGATGAACCACTTGTAATTATTTTAGAAATGAGCCAAATCTGGCCTTTACAATGCATGGGTCGAGCCCAGGAGAGAGAAAACGTAGGAAAACGTGCAAGCAGCCCAACCATTGACCAAAACGCATTCTTCATTAAAATCGGTGGTTGAAACATCACTTCTGGCCATGCTGAAGAAGAATGCGACCCATGTGCATTAAACTCGGTTGTTGAAACGCATTAAACCACGGCCGTCTTTGAGAAGAATGCGACCCATGTGCATTAAATCGGTTGTTGAAACGTCGGTTCTAGCCATTACTACGCGCCAGAGACGTTTCTTGATTTTCTCTCTCCAAACTGAACCAAAATGTAAGACTAACCCGGAATCGTGTAGAGAATTTCATCAGCTTTCCATTGATATAAAGAACGTGAAAATCCAAGCTCTGGATCGAAAGATATGGCGATCTGAAGATTTAGGGCAAAAACAGGCCAAAACGGATATTTGAAATTTTTCCCGCTCTGCCACTTGGATGACATGTGTCGGGTGCTGATTGGATGAGCAATTCTCTCTCCTTCCCTTTCTCGTGGGTTTTCCTTTGAAAATTTTGACTTTTTATAACTTTGGAAAATTTTCCATTTTCCCCGCGCCCCGCCACTTGGGACACGTGGCATCATTTGGTTCGTCGACAGGGGCGCGGGAAAACCTTTACCTTTTAGTTTTTCGGCCAAAACTTTTGCTAAATTTTCTAAGTCCTCCCCGAGCTCCGCACTTCCCCACCTTAGGACACGTGTCCTGTGTCTATTGGCTCGGGCCGACCCTTCAAACCTCGCCCTTTGAACTTTTGGGCCCAAAAACACTTAGTCGAAATTTTTATTGCGCCTCCCCTTGTGACACACGTCACATTCTGATTCGTTGGCGGCTTTTCCAGGTCTTCACGTCCCTCGCGTGTTTTTGGCCGGATGTCCCCAGGATGTCCCAAACCATCTGGGACAAATTTCTCCGATCCGCCCACCCGGGCTTCCTGTCCCTCTTTGAGGTGAAGACACGTGGCACATTTCCATTCGCTCTCGGCTCTTTCGACTTTTCGCGTCCCACGCGTACTTTTGGCCCAAATGTCTCGGACGAAAGTTTCTTGTTTCGGCCGAATCGGCGGTTCGTGTCCTCCGCGTACTTTTGTCCCAACTGTCCCGGACTGCCTAGGACAAATTTCTCCGATCCGCCGAAATGGACTGACTTGCGCCAAACCGGCCGATCCGCGTCTTCTGCGTACTTTTGGCCCAACTGTCCCAAACTGTGAAACAAGACTTAGGCAATTTTCTTCATTTTTTCGGCCGGTTCGGCTTTTCGTACCTCCCACGCGTCCCTGATTTTGGCCGTCCCAACTGTCCCGGACTAGGACTTAGCCAATTTTCTTCATTTTTTGGGCCCAAGCTTGGTTTTTGCAATTTTTTCACCTTTTTCTAACCTGTTGGGTTTTCTTCTTGGACAGGAGAGTTAGAAAGAAGCCGAGGGGCCCCAAAAAACATGATTTTGGGCCTTGAATCGATCTACTTGCCTGGGACTTGAATATTCTGATGCATGTTATCAAAATTACCTTGGGGGTGAATTTTGGATAACAATTTTGACGACTCAGTGGGGTCATCTGCCTGCTAGATGAAGTTACCAGTTGCCTGAAGCATCCATTGGGCATGGAGTCATGAGTTGTAACTTGCAAACTAATCTGAAATTTAAAACTTCCTCTCGAACCGCTTGAAACCCACTTTGAAATGGAGCGTTCTCACCAAAATGCCACCGAAAATGGGTATGCAAGAGCAAAACCAGCACCACAAAAACTATGTACAGAACTGAAAATCATACATGCTCCAAATGGAACATGCAGAGTGTGCACAAGCACTTCTTTTACTGAAAGCAAACCTACCTGCTCTACTCTAACTAGAAGCAAAGGCAAGCTAAACAAACCCTACAATTGGTTGTGAGAAATAATTTTCCTTTCTCAAAAGTGGCAGCCATGCAATTGATTTGGCATTGAACATGGCTGATTGGATGAATGGAAAATCAACAAGAAGTGGTCTTCCACCCAAATCATCAAGGTATCAGCTGAAGGCAAATCCAATACCTCTTTTAGTTGCTCTGCATTTGGATTGAAGAGGTATGACAATGCTGATCCTTGGTATTTTGTAGCTCACCCTCATGCTCAGAAGCAAGCATGACTGGTTGTGACTTCTCCTTTGACTCCAATGAAGCCAAATACTTGATTGGGCAAGGTATGGTCCGTTTGATATGCCCATATCTCTAATTTTCAACTCCAAAAATGGAGTCTTCTTGTAGACCCTCCTGAATGGATGGTGTGGAAGCAATGGTGAAATTCCTTTGTCCTTTCTCTTCCTCCAATGAAGAACATGGAAGATTTAAATCTTCCAATCTTGGCTCCAAAGAGCTGCTATAAGATGCAGGCTGCTGCAAATGAATGTTCTCCTTCATGATAGCGAGACTCAAGTGTTTGGAATGTGGATGATGAAAAAGAGAATGGTGGAAACTCAACCGGCTCTTCTCCATCAAAACAGTCCTCCAAATTTGTGAGATAAACCGCCTCATGGTTGTCTGCTGCCGCAAATGATTAACTTCCTCCATGGTGTCTTCTTGTTACGTAACTTGACCACCATGATTTCTTTCACCCTCCAACATTGAGTTTGAGAGATCAAACTCCTCTTCAGTACTAGAACTTGAGAGAGGTGAAATAGAAAGAAGAACTGAAAGTTCTCCTGTAGCCTGCTTTGTGCTCAAAGCCCTTGGATCTGTAATTTTCTCCTCCACAACTAGAATGTGCTCCTCTTCTTTTGGATCCGGAGCAGCTTCTCCTTCCTCCAATGTTTGAAGACAATCTTGTTGTTGATTGAACTCCTCCTCCAACATGAAGTTTGTCAAGTCAAACTCTTCAATCTGTTGCTCTAGAGGACAAGTTAGGACTGCAAGATCTTCTTTTTTTTGCAACAAAATCGAGTCTTAACCACCATTTGTTCAACCTTAGCCTCTTACGTAGGTTTAACCATCAAGGGGATCTTTGTCATCCCAAATTTGGCAGCCCAAACCCTCAAGTTGTCTGTCATTTCTTTTCTTGGGCTCCTCTTCTTGCTTTGTCCTTCATGGCTGATTTTTGCAAATTCTTCTTCCCCACGTGGAATTGGGAATGCAAGAGGAGGGATGGGTTGTAACTCAATTGATTTGGCAATTTTTCGTGGTGGTAGAGGAGTTAGAAACTCTTGTTTCTTTGGGGGAGGGGGTATTTCTTTTAGCTCTTATGGAGGGGATAAGCTGCTTGGAAGGAAAAAGGAAAGAAGAATTGAGGTGTGGTGGAAGGCTGAGAGGTGGAGACATGGGATCAACATTTGGGACAGCGAGATGGGGAGTTTAGAATTTGCAATTCCAAATGAGATGGTGTTGCTTGAGTAATGGGAAGAGAAAAAACCAGATGATGATGGTGTAGAACTTACCCATTGACAAGGTTGTTCAACAACAAGTGCATAGGCCTCTATTTCTACTTGTCCATTGTGCGAGTTGGGGCAGCATCTTCATCATGAAGTCCAAAGCTTCTCCGAGGGTGAAGTGTCTTGGAAAAGGGCCTCCCCATGGACAAGGAGTCCTGCAACCAATTCAAAGCTCTCATTTGAGTTGTTGCTCTGACTACACCATCTTTACCTCCATCTTTTGGATTTTCTCAATGAGACCAAAGCATCTTGCATTTGATTGTCTTAATTATATGCATACTCTTGCTCTTGGAAAGCTCCATAGCCAAACTGATTTTGGCATTGCTGCTCATAGGGGTATGCATGCTGATCCTAAACTTGACCAAAATTCTAATTTAGAGGATTTGTAAAACATGTTGGAGGTGTGATATACTTGCTTTTTGTTGGAAATGTGAATTCCATGATGGAAATGAAGTCATGATTGCACAACTTCACGGAATGGAAAAGAATGAAAGGGATGGAAAGAAGGATGGATGAGAATGGATGAAAAACAGGTCTGCAACTTCAGAAATGGGTTGCTGATCAGATGGAGTCACCAAATGTGTTTGCAAGTGCCTCCAAAGGCTGAAATCTTCATAGGAACACACCAACCTGCAAAAGATGAAGTGGAAGACCTCTAAGGTCCCACCGGCATGCCAAAACTGTTAGTGCAAAATCACAGCACCCCTGGATGTTGATCAAATTTCTAGGTTGATCACTCTAGCATCCAGTGTGATTGCACAACATTGAAACCTTTCTCCAAGTGTGGGACTTGCGAAATGAGAAAGGAATCTCCAGAGAAGGCTGGTTCCTGCTCCTAAACTACCTGCCACAAGCTATTCCAGTGTAGGCAAGCTAATCTAAACCTAATCTAACCATGCCAAGGAGACAGAGAGAGAGAGAGAAAGGGAAAAACAACAAAAGCCTACACTAAAACGGTGATACACCAGAGAAGGATAATGTTGAACATCTATCAAAACTACCATGGAACAAAGAGAGGTGAGCGATGGGAAGGATGGACAGATGCATCACAGGCCCAAGGATAGATTTCACACAGAAAATGTCCCAAAACTCCATGAACACAACTCCAGACCTGCAATGAACATTCAAACATGCACAAATACCTACAATGAAGAGAGGTAAGAAGAAAACAAGCGAAAAACGAGCAAGGATGGACAGATGCATCACAAAACACGTTTTTGTTGCTTCAGAAGTTTACACAGAACATCATTTCAATAGTAAAAGGCAAAAACGCCATTACAGAGCAAGGGAGGAGGTTCGAACTCCATTTTCAACCCTAGAGAAGAAAAGAAGGGAGGGCAGAGCTGAAAAGATGAACCACTTGTAATTATTTTAGAAATGAGCCAAATCTGGCCTTTTACAATGCATGGGTCGAGCCCAGGAGAGAGAAACGTAGGAAAACGTGCAAACAGCCCAACCATTGACCAAAACGCATTCTTCATTAAAATCGGTGGTTAAAACATCACTTCTGGCCATGCTGAAGAAGAATGCGACCCATGTGCATTAAAACTGGTTGTTGAAACGTCATTCTAGGCCGTGCTGAAGAAGAATGCGACCCATGTGCATTAAATCGGTTGTTGAAACGTCGCTTCTAGCCATTACTACGCGCCAGAGACGTTTCTTGATTTTCTCTCTCCAAACTGAACCAAAATGTAAGACTAACCCTAGAATCGTGTAGAGAATTTCATCAGCTTTCCATTGATATAAAGAACATGAAAATCTGAGCTTTGGATCGAAAGATATGGCGATCTGAAGATTTAGGGCAAAAAACAGGCCAAAACGGATATTTGAATTTTTTCCCGCACTCTGCCACTTGGATGACACGTGTCGGGCACTGATTGGATGAGCAATTCTCTCTCCTTCCCTTTCCGTGGGTTTTCTTTGAAAATTTTGACTTTTTACAACTTTGGAAAACTTTCCATTTTCCCCACGCCCGCCACTTGGGACACGTGGCATCATTTGGTTCGTCGACAGGGCGCGGGAAAACCTTTACCTTTTAGTTTTTCGGCCAAAAATTTTGCTAAATTTTCTAAGTCCTCCCTAAGCTCCGTACTTCCCCACCTTAGGACACGTGTCCTGTGTCTATTGGCTCGGGCCGACCCTTCAAACCTCGCCCTTTGAACTTTTGGGCCCAAAAACACTTAGTCAAAATTTTTATTGCGCCTCCCCTTGTGACACGCGTCACATTCTGATTCGTTGGCGGATTTTCCGGGTCTTTGCGTCCCTCGCGTATTTTTGGCCCGATGTCCCAAACCATCTGGGACAAATTTCTCCGATCCGCCCGATTCGGGCTTCCCTATCCCTCTTTGAGGCAAAGACACGTGGCACATTTCCATTCGCTCTCGGCTCTTTCGGTTTTTCGCGACCCACACGTACTTTTGGCCCAAATGTCTCAGACGAAAGTTTCTTGTTTCGGCCGAATTGGCCGGTTCGCGTCCTCCGCATACTTTTGTCCCAACCTGTGCGGATTTGCACTGGGACAAATTTCTCCGATCCGCCCGAAATGGATTGACTTGCACCAAATCGACCGATCCGCGTCTTCCGCGTACTTTTGGCCCGGATGTCCCTCACTCTGCGAAACAAGACTTAGGCAATTTTCTTCATTTTTTCGGCCGGTTCGGCTTTTCGCGCCCCACGCGTCCCGATGTCCCAACTGTCCTGGACTAGGACTTAGCCAATTTTTCTTCATTTTTTGGGCCCAAGCTTGGTTTTTGCAATTTTTTCCACCTTTTTCTAACCTGTTGGGTTTTCTTCTTGGATAGGAGAGTTAGAAAGAAGCCGAGGGCCCCCAAAACATGATTTTGGGCCTTGAATCGATCTACTTGCCTGGGACTTGAATATTCTGATGCATGTTATCAAAATTACCTTGGGGGGTGAATTTTGGATAACGTAACCTTGTAAATGCGAGATGATGAGAAATGGGGACAATGTCACCCTAACCATGTGCAAGTGAAAAATTGATGTGTGATAAGCATAAGATTGGATGCAAGTTAGAGAGCATGAGAGTGGTATTGCCCCAACCTAATCGCGGTGAATAATGATTGCAAATGAGATGGATGAGAAGTGGTGGTTATGTAATATTTTCTAGAAGGTAGCAAAAAATCCCATAGAAGTTCAAGTCCAAACGAGGTGAAATGCAAGTGTGCAAATGACATGGTTACAATGATGGAGTGTAAGAGGTATGTAGATGTATGAACATAGTTTGAAATAAGAGTGTAGGTCAGCATGTGATGAGTGAGAAGGAACGAGTCACAAGATAATAAGCAAGCTAAAATAGGAGCTTGAACAAGGTCTAAAAATCACCTAGCGATTTACTAACCCCATGTTTTATGGAGATCTTGTGTATGCATGTGAAATTTAATTACCGTAGTGAAAACACGTAAGATAGTAAGTGAAAACACATGACATTGTATGGGTGTGATTGAAATAAGTAATTGGTGATTGATTGAATGGAAGGTAATTATAAGTCACGCTTTGATCTATTTCTAGCCATGCATTTATAACCCTGCTTTGAAATGCATTTGCTTCTAGTCAAAATATTGTTCTACTACCAACTAGGCATCCATATCCCCGGTAGAGATACTTGAGAGAATCTTGAGAGATATATTTTGATATTGCTTGTTTTTTTACTTTATTTTTGTTTTTGTGATTTTTTTTTTTTTTTATAGGATATTCAACTCTCTCAATTTGTTTTCAAAAGGTGTTTAGAACCACTAGTGGCTTGGTGGAGGGAGTATAAATGATTGTGGATAATAAATTAGTGAGTGTCAATAGATAATGCCCTAGGGAATTCATGACAATTAGTTAAGTATGCAATAGTGTATGGATCTCTAGGAAGACAAACCTTAATTCACCAAGTGATGAGAGACCAAGTTCAAACGTTGCGGTAGAGATAATTGACTCCAAAATGGGACGAAAAGCTAATCAAGAGCTCACCAAAAGTTATGGAACAAACCATGATGTGGAATGTGAGTGAATTGTAATTGAAGAATGCATTAATGAATTGAGAATTGGAATGAAATATGACTAAATGGAGTGGTAGTGATGGAAGAACATACATGAAAAAATGTTTTTTATTGCATTTTTTAGATATATAGATTTTTGTGATTTTGAAATATGTTTAGTTGTGTGTAGAGGTATTTGTTTATTTTTGTGCTAATGATGATGGAGCAAAATGTGTAGAGAATCAGTCGTATTTCATTTACTAGACGAAGGTAAGTGGGATTTATGAAGTAGGAAGAACAAGATAGTGGAAGAAAGTGAAAGTAACCCATCCTATGTAGGGGGCTCGGATGAATAAGACATGTGATGTAGAGAAGAAAATGATATATGATGTAGATAATTAGATTGGATTGTATAATGTGGATGATGAAAGAAACAAGGATGCCTAACGTAATCCATAAGATGACAGTGAGTGGAGCATGTGATTACATAAATGAAGTAAAAAAATAGATGTCTTGTGTGGTGAATGTAATTAAATTACTTGTATAAATCTGATTATCACCAACAATATAACACCAAAGAACACAAGATTGCAGATAAATGATCTCAATATGCAAGTAGAATAGCTTAGCCGCTTTGAGGGAGCAACCTTCAAACCATACAATAAGACTCAAGTGCTTAATATATGATTAACTACTCCTCACTACCACCTATATATATCAATCCTATGTTATGGCCAACACCAAGGCCGACCTACTAAACATATGAAAGCATAAATGAATAACATATGACAAGAAGAGAGATTATGTAAGCCACAAGTCGACATTACATATCCAATATAAGCTATAGGACTAAGGGCGTAACATGCCCCTCCCCTTCAAAGCAACATTATCCCCAATGTTGGGAAGCCCTGGATGTTGCTACACAAATACTTCATCCTCTCATGATGCATCCTCAATATTCATAATCTTCCACTTGATGAAGTACTTGATAATGAATTTGGAACTCAATCTTTTGGTGTGTGTCTGAAGAATACGTTCATGTTCCAATATGATTCTTCCTTCCTCATCTAGTTCAGGAAGCACTGACTGGTGGAAATGTGTTTCCCAATAACTTTCTTCAAGTAAGAAACATGAATACTGGATGTATTTTACTTCTTGGAGGAAGCTCTCGCTTATATGCCACACTACCAATTTTCTGCTCCAATTTTTTGCAACACTTAGTAAGGACCATAGTATTTAGGAGCAAGCTTATTATCCTTCTTCTGTTGCTTTAATGATAATTGTTTATATGGTTGCAACATTACAAAAACAAATTCACCCTCTTCAAAGTGTCACTCACTATGATGTTGATCATCTTGTTGCTTCATGCGGTTTTGTGCCCTTTCAAAATTCTCTCTAAGACTAGAGAGTACCTCGTGCTAGTGTTGAATGTGATATTTGATTTCTCTCACCTTTAGTTTGACCTTCAAGCTAGAGATGAGTGATGGAGGATGGTACCCATAAAGTTCCATAAATGGAGACATTTTAGAGGAGGTATGAAATGAAGTATTATACCACCATTTTGCAAGTGACAACCATTGCACCCAACGTTCTTGTTTATTTGAAGTAAAACATTGAAGATATCCCTCTAAACATTTGTTTACCACCTCAATTTGTCCATTTGATTGAGGATGATAAGATAAAGTATGTGCCAGTTGGGTACCCAAACAAGAGAACAAATCACTCCAAAAATTACTTATAAATATCGGATCACGGTCACTTATTATAATTTTGGGCATGACATAAATTTTTTTAACTGTGTCCATAAATGAGATGGCAATTGTACTAGATGTACATGATGAGCCATGACACAAAAATAAGCATACTTGCTAAGTCTATCCACCATGACCATGATGACACTTTTCCCTTCTGATCCAGGCAATCTTGTGATGAAATCCATCGATACCTCTTCCCACTCTCACTAGGAATAGACAAAGGTTGGAGGAGACTTGGTGTCTTAATGGTCTCGCCCTTATTACGTTGACACACCAAACATTCTGCCACAAATTTTGAACATCTCCTTTTAACCCCTCCCAAAATAAATCTTGCTTAACTCTATGATAAGTTTTCAAAAACCTAGAATGGCCACCTAGATTAGAAGAACGGAGCTCTGAAAGAACATGGTGTTTATGTGCATAGTTATTACACAAATATAACCTATCTTTATACCACAATGTATCCCCTTCCATATAAATTATTCTGATATGGTTGGATCTTTCTGGAGATTCTGAATGAGAGTATGGGTTGTTACATCTTTATGTCATTCTTCCCTTGCTTGATCTACCAAATCTGTCTTTAGTATAGAGATGACACATAACAATGCTTATATGGACTCATCCCTCCTAGATAGATCATTAACGACCACATTTTCCTTCCCTTTCTTATAAATAATCTCAAAGTCATACCCAACATCTTAATGACCCATTTTTGTTGCTCTTCTAAAGATAGTCATTACTCCAAGAAGTATTTCAAACTATCATAATCAGTTTTTACCTTGAAGTGTCTACCCATCAAGTATAGTCTCAATTGATTGACTGCATGTAATATCATCTATCATTTCCTTCTCATAGGTGGGCTTCAAAAAAATCTTTCCTTTTAGTTTTGGCTCTCAAATGCTATGGGATGTCCTTCTTGCATGAGTATTGCTCCAATCCCATTTCTTGAAGCATCACATTTAACTATGAAGGTCTTGGAGAAATCTAGAGTTAAAAATATTGGAGTGGTGCACATTGCCACCTTCAATTTTTCAAATTCCCTAGAAGCTTCCTCATTCCAATGAAAGGAGTATTTCTTCAATAATTTTGTAAGTGGTGTTACTATCTGATTCCCATAGTTTTTTACAAATATGCGATAATACCCTATGAGACATAAGAAAATGTTATCCAAAATTTACTCTTAAGGTAAATTCTAGAACTTACACAATTTCTTTAAACTTGAACATGCATAAATGGTGAAAATAAAAAATTGGATTTTGGAGGCACCCCTTTGCTTTTCTCTAACTTCCCTATTCAAGAAAAATCTAAGGAGTTAGCAAAAATTTGCTAAAAATTTAGAGAAATGGGGAAAAGGCCTATTTTAATGTATTGCGGGTCTAGGGTAAATTTGCAAATTGGAATGGTCTGCATGAAAACTAGGGTTATTCTCCCTCGACTTGGGCCCGAAATGCTAAAGAAACAATGATTTGCGGGTAAATCAGATCGTGACGACTTGGGTGGTCCATGTTCCATTGGGCAATAAGTTCCCCAAAATCTCAATTTACTTGATTTGCAAGGTAATTAAAGCGGGTTCAAACTATTATGGATAAGGCGGAAGTTCGGGCCCGAACAACACAAGTGCCACGGAGACATGAGTTCCCCACGGAGGTGAAATTGTCACACAAAAAGGAGGCAGAGTCTAATGCGAGATAAAGAAAATTTGAAATTTGGAGGCCCAAGTAACCCTTGTACCCAAGTGCCTTATGTCTCCCACAAACCCGCAATACACCAATGTATGTAAAGGGAAAATGGTTTAATGTGGATTGTGAGAGCCTGCGTGGAACACCTTGACCATGATCTTAAAATGGGCATAACTTTTGACCCGAGCTTTGATTTTGACAAAATTGGAATTTTGGAAAGGTCTCGACATCCTCTATGCCAAAAAACCCAGATTTCTTATTTTTAATGAGGTTAGGTTAGTGAATAGTGAGAGTGAACATCCACAACTCTAGAGATTAAATGCACAGTCCCGTGGAAGTAACAATTAAACTTGTGAAACTCAAAATGGCTGCGATCACTCAGAAGGTCATAACTTGAGAAATTTTCAACAAATTTTCACAAAAATTGTCTCATTGGAATTGTGGCTCATGAGCCTGATGCACATAAATCAAGAAATCTAGAAATTGACGAAGTTTTGATGGTGTTTTTAAGGAAAATGATCTCGATTCTTGTTTGGTTGGAAAAACATTTAATGAGCATGGGCAATCATTCTTTCACTACTACAAGTTATGGGACACCTTGAGATTTATTTTTCAAGGTCCAAAATCACCAACCACCCTCATTTATCATGACTTGTAATCAGTTGGAAAGGGAATTTTGGGAATTACATCCCCTCTCTCTCTCTCCTCTCAAAATTCTATAAATTGGAGTGTTGGGCTCATTGTTAAGGAGGATGATTTGAGTAGAAAAAAACTATCCATTCCCTTTTGTGAAGCCAATGTGTTGCATGCCTTTGTGGTGGACTCCTTGCATGGTGATCCAGGCCTTTCCTTTATAATAGTTTGAATTGTGCATATCAATGAAGCAATAGATGCAAGTTTGTGGATGTATTTTTCCTTGTTGTGTTTGTATATATTATTCTTTCCTCTTGATCTTATTAAATATTGTGAAATTCTATCTTATACTCTTGTAGGGATTCATCATTATTGTGTATGCATGGAAATGTGGTTGTGAGTGTTGTTGTTAGACTATGGGGAACTATCATCACCCTCTCTAATATGTCTTTTGCTTCCATTTTCACACATTGGGGATTATTCTCATACCATTATTTTAGTGCATCACCTCTATAGTGTAGTTTTCCTTCATTTGCATGTTATTTCTCTCTCTCCCTGGTCCCTTGGAAATTGTAGGATAGAGATAGTTACTTATGCTTCATTTTCGTAGAGTTAGTTTGCAGGTCTAGGAGTAGGAAGAAGAGACAACTTTCTCTGGAGATCTATCTCAAGTAACAAGTCCTGAACTTGGAGATAGTACCCATTTACCCAAATAACCATGTAGTGAAGCACACACATACTTTGCAAAGTTTTTACAAATGTTGTGACTCGGTGATACCCTAAGAAACATCATAAATTCTTTAGGAGGGTTTTGGGACTTCCCATTCCACCATGGTCCTGGATCTTGTGAGGGTCCACCTTAACACGTTCATGAGAGACAATATGGACCCAATTATTCCACTTCCTATACCCTAAAAGAACACTTTGAAGGCTTGGTATATAGTGGATGTTTCTCTAGGGATTCCAATATCAGTATTGACATGATGTAAATTTTTCTCTCAAGATTTTATGTGGATGAGGATATCATCAAAAATACCAAGACAAACTTTTGTAGGAATGGTATAAATATTGAATTCATCAAACTCTGAAATATGGATGGTGCATTAGTAAGACCAAAAGACATCACTAGGAATTCATAATGCCCTTGATGAGTTAAAGACCATCTTATGAACATCTTCTTTCTTTACTCTAATTTGGTGATACCCATAATGTAGATCTAGTTTTGTAAAATAAATTGCAACATGTAAATCATCTAATAAATGATCAATGACAAGAATAGGAAACATATCTTTTATTGTGTACTTATTGAGTTATTTGTAGTCTAGAAACATGCACCATCTTCCATCCTTGCAGACATACCATCACCACTTGGAGCATAATAAGAACTCTAACTGTGACGAATAATACCCATTTCTAACATTTCTAACATTTCTCCACCATCTTCTCACATATCACTCTTAAGGGAATTAATCTTCTGAATGACATGATCATGATATCTTTTAGGAGATAATTTACTAGGATCCTTGAAGACAACTGCATGTTGATCAATAACCTTCTAAAGATCAAGATGCACTACCATCGTTGGTGGTTGAACTTCCATGGAGAACAATCGTGTTACAAAACCTTTAGCCCCCTTTTTAATAATCTTCTACATTTGGTGAGAACTAACCACATGAGGATTTTTTTCCTGTAGTCCTCGAAGTTCAAATTTTTTACCCTTAGAATGAAAGCGCATGAACAATTCTTGGAAATTTAGCTCTATGGTGCCCAAATTTATGAGCCACTGAACACCTAAGACAATATCAACTCCACCCATGGGAATAAAAACATCGTAGATTCCAATGTGTAGTCACCCATCATAAGTATGATTTATGGCATTTACCTAAACATTGGACTGTGCCATCATCTGCGATCATTACTTGAAATTCAGGTGCTAGGTAGATGAAACAATTTAGCCTTGCTACCATCTTAAGATTAATGAAATTATGTGTGCTCCCTGAATCAATCAATACTATTGCACTTCTTTTGATTTCTTAAGATAACCCACGACTGAAGGGTTTGTGGAGTACTAATACTTGATAAAGCATGAAATGAGATAGTAGGTTGGGGATATTCATATTCTTGCTCTAATTTTTCCACTTCCTCGCTTGATGTTTCCTCATATTCTTCCTCATCATTGGTCCCTTAAATGTAGAATAATTTTTTCTCAACACATTTATGATTTGGTCCATATTTTCTATCATAGTTAAAACATAACCCTTTTTCTCTTTTTTCTTCAATTTGTTGAGGTGTCAACCGAACTAGCTGAGGGTACAATGGAGGAAAGGTGCTACGATATTTTATAGTAGTAAAGGACTACCTTATAATGGAAATAAATATTTCCTCTATTATACTTGCCAAGATAATAGAATCAGAAACCTTGAGTGGATTAAACATGTGCACCTCATGCTCAATGTGGTCCTTAAGACCCCAAGAAATAGGTCATTCAGATACTCTTATATAATATCCTCCACATGCAAGAAAATATTTTGGAATTGATGGACATACTCCTTTATTGAACTTGTTTGTTGTAACTTCACTAATTGGTTGAAGTAATTCTATGACACACTAAAACTATAGTGTAATTGAATCTCTTCGGTGAAAACTATCCATGTGACACTTAGACCATTCTTCTACCTTTGAGCACATAACCAATGATATCAGACAAATTGGTCAGGTTCTAGATATAAGGATGTCATGGTCACCTTTTGTCTCGATGATATATGATGGAGATAAAATAAATTATCCATTTGGGTAATCCAATTGAGCATATTCTTTCCATTAAATTTACACTTTCCCACTTTTGGAATAATGCCCTATCATTGTTGAGGAGATCCACCTAAATGTGTAAAGGATCCTCCTTGATTGAAGTGATTTGGACCTGTGTGAGTATTGCTAGAGGAACCCATATGACTGGAATTGGGATTTTGTTTTAAAAGTGCTAACAACACTCATTCTTTATTGATTCAAAACATGTATTAAATATGTGTGGGATGCAGACAAGCTAATTGGGCAATCTGATGTCTTCGACACGCACTAGTGGAAATTGTGAATCTAAGGCAAAGAAGGCCCTCCTAACTTGAACCGGTGTGATAGATCGATCGGCAAGGATGACTGCTCAAAGGCTCCAATCAATATCGAGCTCTGGCATGATTCGGTCTATAGGTTGTGGAATACGTGGAAAATGACCTAGGATAGTTTCGTGTATATCTCCAAATAAGGTCATAGGGCGGATGGTAAATATAATTGACTCTATGGGTGATTCTCTGGCCTAGTCCAGAACTCCTTAGCTTTGTTAGCTGTTGTGTCTAGCAAGGATAACTGTTCGATGATGATAGGTGGAAGTGGGTAGATCTGAATACTAGTGTACGTAGGCCAAAGATCTATGTCGATTCACTATGGGCTCGTTGGGCTATGGGGGATTTGTGGGTCACAACCGTAGATTCATATTTGTTGTGGTCCTTCTATGGTCATGTGCGAATCAATCCCTAATCCCTAGTATCCAATAGTCATATGCCTTTTCAACTTCTATATTTAGAATTAATAATTGTGTGATCTTTTGAGAATATCTTACAGTGTTTGTGCAACCCAATTCTCAAGTGGTATCTATATCTGTGAGAGTGTCTCCTACGTCTGTATGTGGGACCAAAGGATCACAACCAAAGGTCTACTCTCTTTCAAACCCTTCCACAGTCATGTGGATATGAATCTAGGGTAATCTGTAGTTTGGTTGATTTGACCAAAATGTGTGTGCTTGGTCGTCTTCTATGTTTAATCCGTGCAGTTGGAAACTGATTTGTTGTAAGTTTACCGTTGTTTGGAAGACTTGGATCCTGAGATTCTGATCTATATCAGTTATGGCTGTGATGAGATTGGGTTGGGGCACGATTGGCTCGAATACGTATTCCCTGGGCTCTCTAGGTCCCGTGATTGTCATACAAAAGCAATAATGTAAACTAAATGCAAAAAAATAAAATTAACTATGTGAAGTATGTCTATAACATATATAACTTCTATATTTTTTTTATTTTCTGATGAATTTTATAAATGAATTTGAAAGAGCAGCTATTTTAATATATCTAGAAATTGACAATTAACCTAGTGTCGAATTTTAAAACAAACAAAGTAACCGAGTATAGCTACTTGCCTGTGCAGTTGTAAATCTATTCTAAACAATGAAATAACTGATCTAATCTATTTGAAAGACTCTCGATCCTACCTCAGAAGTGAGGAAAGAATCATAGTCTCTCAGAAACTATCAATCCCCACAACTTCCTTGGCAATATCGAAAGTAAGATTGACTGAAATAAAGTAATTAACTACTCTATTTGATATGATTCTAATTAGAACTTTGAAAGCTAGAACCTGGATTCTGCAGAACAGTGGCGAATCCGATGGTGTGTGTGATCTTGTCCCCTCAGTGTGATCTCCTCGTTCCTTCGTGTTCACGTGGATCCAGAAAAGCGTGTAATGCTAGCATCAACAGAAGTAGATATTGGGACAAAGGCAGCTTAGGATACAGACTGAATACAATGCGAGTAGGAGAGAGATAGCGCAAGAGTACAGAGCTTGGCTTATGTAATTCCTAGTGGGATTTATTGCGAGTCATGCAACATAAAACATCCATAGAACCTGAAACTATCCTGCTTTGAAGAACAAAACCTACAACTTTAATGGCTTCCTATTGAAAACAAACTATTCTACTCCAATGGATTGGATGAAATATCAACAACACTTGCACAAGATGGATATGTGGCTTCCTAACAGCAAAACAACACTAACTAAGCATGCAATGAAAGAAACTAAGAATTCTAAGTAAAATGAAAGACTAATCTATTGCAATGAGAAATTCAGAGGCAAATTTGAGGGGCCATTTGCTTGAGCACAAGCCAACTATTTATAGCATTTGCATTTACCCAAGGTAAAAACCAAATTGATCTCTTAAACTATAAACAATGGCAAAACACTATTCCAGGGAACCAAAATCATTAATGCAAGCTCATGGCGGTGAAAAAAGCTGGTAAATCGTTGAAATTTACGTGAGTCACGTTAAAAGAGCATTCTGGAAAATGCGTAAAGGACCGCCACCCCTGCGTAGGGGGCGGTGGTTACGAGACCGCCGCCTGCTTTAGGGGCGGTGGTCACGAGACCGCCACCCGCCAGCAGGCGGTGGTTTTTCGTAACTGAAGAGCAAAAGGCCAAGAAAAGAGGGGAAAAGAGAAAAACAAAGCATGCAGGAGCTAAGCGGGGGATGCGGGATGTTAACGCATGTTTAGAGGGATTTTTCGGATCCCGAACACCTTGCGAGGAGACCTGTATCATCATTGGGGCACATGTTACGTTGTTTCGGTGGTGCAGTACCCTACAATTTTGGGTACGTACATATTGCCCCCTCGAGAAGCATTTTAGCCATGAAGAGGCGTAAAATGGTGGGTCCGAGTATGGCGGTCCCGAAATGGGAAGTTGAAATTATACCTGATACGTCCGTGTGTCGAAATGATGCCATCCAAAATTCCTACTACCTGCAAAATGAAAAGAGAATCAAGTGCAGATAGACAAAATAGATCGGAAAATAAACACTAAAATAATGGGAAATGAGGACGTACCATTTGTGCGGGGGTAAGAACTTACCTCCGTCGGCGCTCCAAACCTGTGAAAAAGTATTTTAAAACAAGTCAGGTTGTTATATATATATGAAAGTGGGCCCATTTTCCTATTCATTTGCGTGTGTTGATTTGATTGATTTTGAGCTCTGGGACCCACGGTGACGGTTTCTTATGAGAGTAGAGTCAAAACGTTCGTGACGGGATAGCGATCATGCCTCCACGAGTGGAACATCGACCCGCGAGATCACAGGTTAGTTTTCTCAATTTATTGTTTTTCCCCCCTCAATTTTAAAATGCTAAAATCTTTGTCATGGGGGGGTTATTTTTGAAAATGTTAGGTTCAAAAGGTCCATCTAGGGGGCGCCTACTGGGTAGGCTTTGTTTTAGCTAAAAATGGTCCTTTTTTGGTGTTTTTAGGCTTTTTAAGTTATAAAACCCGCGTGGGTTTTCGGGACACGACCACCGCCTTGCCTGGGGCGGCGCGGTTACACACCGCCGACCTATTTAGGGCGGCGGTTACATGACCGCCACCCCCTTAAGGCGGTGGTTACAAAACCGCCTCCCTGCTCAGGGTGGTGGTTTTGCACAGAATGCCAAAAGAACATCTATTTGAGATTGTTTTTGCATTTTTAGCATTTCTATGTGTTTTCATGATTTTTCTAATGTCACTTGGATGCTAACTTGCTTTGTTTTGTGTGTTTTTGGGTGTATGCAGGTGAGAGAGGAGTACATTCGGTGGAGCCGAGAGAGGGAGTGTGACTGGCTCCCAGCAGTACTAGATGCACTTTCACAGGATGAGGAGGACACTCTTCAGAGGGCCGGATACTACGTATCTCACGCATTCCACATGTTGCACCATCCAGTCACATTCTTTGTGACTTATTCTCCTATTGGGATGCTGATCGGAACACCTTCCGATTACCAGGGGTCCGAGGTGAGTGGACCATCACACTAGAGGATGTTTATCGTATTCTGGGGGTCCCGATCATTGGGAGACATCTTACCCTTGAGACAACAGGTTCACGGGCCCAGATAGCACAGTGGGCCACTTATATGGGAGATGCAGTTATCTCCACGGGTTCGAAGAAGGGGGTCAGAGTTCGGTCTATTCCTAGCTTGCCCATCCCCTTGATTCGTCAGGCTATTATGGGGATCCTTGCCTCGAGACTGATCGGGGACAAGGGAGGAGACACACTATTATATTGCTGGTCCCCCATCATTACACAGATCGAGGGCCATGGCCGGATTTACGCCTGGGGAGCAGACATACTTGGGACTACCTACCATGACTTGTACAGGGTAGTCCGTTTACAGGGCAGTCTTTGAGCCACCCGACCCTGGTCATGAGTTGGGTTTATGAGCACTTCATTCCTTATGGTAGAGGTGTAGAGGTGACAGATCCCGGAGCTATGAGGGTCAGCCAGATGGACAGATATGTCGGTGCTTAGAGCACCTCATCATCCAGTTGCTTCTCTGACCACCGATGACATGGAGGCCACACCATATCAGACCATGGCAGGTATATGGGGCGAGGAGGCTCTTACTTTGATCTCCTGCTCCACCACAGGCAGCTTATTGACAGAGTGGGGTGAGTGGAGATACACCCCTTTGGCCGAGTTCCTCAGCAGTTTGGCCTACCTTACATGGGCATGCTTCCCCGATAGTGCCAGTATATAGGTCAGTTCGAGAGGCCAGAGGGGGTCCTAGAGGCCGGGGTTGGACAGTTGTTACTCCTGGCATTCCTATTGCGGCCAGGAGGGTAGTACGTGCCCGAGGGAGAGCCGGTGCGCCTCAGGCACCCTTGCTTTGGATTGCTGCGGGTCCTGCCCATAGCAGCGATGACCCCATCGACATAGACTCTGAGTCCGAGGAGTTTACAGGGGGAGAGACAGAGGAGGAGACTGAGGAGGACAGTGATCCTGAGTGGCATGACACTCAGGATATCATGCAGCAGAGAGGGCTGAGCAGAGTGCAGAGAGAGTTACTCTGGTTTCAGAGGAGCCACTCTCCCAGGGCCATGGTGGGGAGGATGAGTCCATTGTAGGATGCTACATTGCTCCAGCCACGGGAGGAGTACCTCAGTCAGCGGCGGCATCTGGTGTGCTGACCCTAGAGATCCATCCTGGAGGCCAGTGATCCGAGTAAGTTACCACCCTTCCTTTTAATGTTTGTTTTTAGTTAGGATTTCCTTAGTTGCTATCTCTCCTTTTGTTTGCTCTTGTATTTTATCTCTTGTTTCATTTCTAATTTGTTTTTTTCCTTTGTTTGCAGAGACCGCCGATGAGTGGCGAGACTTGATTCACAGGGTATGCACGGATACCCTGATGATCCCCATGGAGAGGACCCGCGCAGAGAGTTATCTGTGGATGTTGGGGAGCCCTCAAGGCAGGGTAGACACACACTGATCTTTTCCCTATCTTTGGCATGTGGCCAGGATGGTATCGACTCTCCACACGGAGCTAGCGGGCTATAGGATAGCCGAGCGCCTGATGAGGAGTCATTCTCGTGGTGAGACTGCAGCTGCCCCTCGGGATCCTGAGCCCTCCATGCACTCAGAGCGCCGGCGTAGCCGAGTCCTAGGCATGGGCGTGCACCTTCGAGGGGTCTCATAGGGGTTGAGAAGCCACTTGGCTCTCCTAGATTTTGTATGATATATTCTTTTGTATATCCCGGCTCTTTGAGCGTTTTGACCATGCTTAGCGCATGATGGCATTGTACAGGAATTTTGATATATATATATATATATATATATATATTTTTTTGATCAGACTTTTGGCATTTATGGCTTTGTTTCCTTTCCAGTTTCCTCATGTGAACTATGATATTATGCTTATATGCTCTTTAGAATGTATGCAATGGAGAACAAATGATGCAAGTGTTTACTTTCTTTTTGTATTTCATGATGCTGATATATGATAATGTAGATACAATGTGATTTTGAATCTTAGTTTCTGTAAGCAATTTTGGATACTTCATATTTGTTTTGGCAAAGTGGTGAAGATAAGCCGGTATGATGAGTAGATAGACTTGCCCCTCTCCTAACTCCACACAACTAGTAAGATGTGAGGGCTCATCACCGAGAGCTAGAAAGGGCACAAGTTATGAAATGTGTTGAAATGATAGTGATGAGAGATAGACAAAGCTTTAGCGGAACCAAATTAGGATGCTACAAGCCCACTCCACTCGAGTGACTTCATAGTTTTGGGATGCAACTTGCTTTGCGGTTTATCTAGACTTAGATCCGTAGATGGCCACATGGTAGACAAAATCTAGGTTTTAGGATTTTTAATTCTCTTGGAATTTTGGACATCTGATTCATTTGTTTTTGACTCAAGACTTCAAGATTTGAATTGTTTGTCTATGACCTTTTACGTTTGTTTGTCAAGAGGACCCCCTACACCTTGCCCCATGCTACTAGTAAGAAGTATGGGCTTATCACCATAGGCAAGATATAGGTGAGTAAGGGCATTTCCATCCTTTCCCAACCCTACGTCACTAGTAAGAGATGCAAGCTCATCACCGAAGGTTGGTGGGGCAAGGAAATGTGTAAATTTAAAATTTTCTGTTTGATTCTATATTTGACTTGTTTACTTGAGAAAATGTCAGTATGTTCTTATTTCCAAAGAGATATACATACGGGATAGATGTGACACCATGAAGCTTCTAGAACAGACCATAGGCAAGACACCTATCCTAAGAAGAAACCAAAAGTGAGAATAAACCCGCAGATCTTGGCATGGTTACCGTTAAGACTTGTCATATCTAGCTTTATTTGATGAAATGATTCCAAAATAGTTTGATGATATCATGGAAATAGAGAAGTATGATTAGAGTGTTTATGCCAACAACATCATGAGTTTGTAATGAATTACTTTGAGAATAAATTCCTTGATCACAAATTTTTACGAAACAAGCGGACAAAATGATCCTAATCTATATGAAGATGCAATGTAGATATAATTATACAAGTAGTACTAGTTGCTTACGCGTAGAATCGTTTGAGGTGCAGGGAATTGACTGTTTCACCAAATTCCTCACCTTCCAGCGTACATAGGAGATATGCACCATTTCCATAGTCCTTCATGACTCGGTATGGGCCCAACCATTTGGGCCGGAACTTCCTTCCTTCGCCGGTCTTTTTGTCGATCCATAGCTGTCTAGCCTTAGAACTAGATCACCTTCATATATATCACGTTCATAGACCTTTTTGTTATACTTACCGGCACATCCGGTCAGCATAGACTCTATGCCACTGTTCAACATCTAACCTAGCTTCATCTAGGCTTTCTAGTTGGGAGAGACGTGCTTCTCTATAAGTGTCTTCATCTAGAATCCCTTGTAATGAAATGCGGAGACTGGGTATTTCAACCTCAAGTGGGAGAACTACTTCTACCCCGAATACTAGCGAGAAAGGAGTCACTCCTTTTGGTGTTCTTATTGAGGTTCGGTGGGCCCATAAGGCCGGATATAACTTCAAATGCCAATCTCATTTGTTTTCTTTCACCATTTTTAAGGAGAATGGCTTTTAATGTTTTGTTTGTCACCCTCACCTGTCCCATTGGCTTGAGGGTAATACAAGGAGGCCAGTATGATGGCTTATTTTAAATTTATTACATAATTCACAAACTTCGTCATTCTTAAAAGAAGTCCCATTATCTGAGATAATGACTTGCGGGACACCATACCTATAAATGATTTGGTTCAAAATGAACTTGGCGATTACAGAACCTGGTATAGTAGTAAGAGGCATAGCCTCTACCCACTTGGTAAAATATTCGGTGGCCGTGATTATGAAATTATGGCCATCTGTAGATGAGGGAGAGAATTTCCCTATTAAATCTAGGCCCCACGTAGAAAAGGGCCATGGAGTAGCGATTGGTTGTAGAGCTTGTGCCGGCATGTGAATCTCATGAGAGAATTCTTGGCATTTATGACACCTTCATACAAACTCTACTATGTCGTGCTCTAGAGTGGGCCAGAAATAGCCCATTCGATGTATTTTACGAGCGGTGGCATGGCCACCAAAGTGGCCTCCACACATTCCACTATGAGATTCATGGAGAATCTTCTTGGATTCTTCTGTGTCGACACATCTTAGAAGCATTCCATCGAATGCTTTTCTGATAGAGCACTTGCTCTATAATGACGTATTTAGCTACGATAATGTGTAACCGCCTTCTTCGTTGTGGTGTAGCACCAGTGTTCTTGAGATCCAAATGGCATAACAACATAGCAATAAGTTCCCCAAGGAGTTATAAACGTGGTTTTAGCTTGATCTTGTTCATGGATATTCTAGATTTGATTATATCCTCGAGAATCCATCCATGAGAGATAAAAGCTCAAATCCAGCTTGTTTGTCCTCAACCAATGATGACATCTATAGATGGTAATGGGAAGTCATCTTTAGGACATGCCTTGTTAATGTCTTGGAATTCTACATAGATGCGTATCTTCCCATTTTTTTAGAATGGGAATGATATTAGATACCCACTGAGAGTAATCGACTGGTTTGATGAATCCTACTTGGAGGAGTTTCATTACCTCCTCTTTCACCATGAGAGCTACCTTGGGCTTCATTGGTCTCAATTTTTGTTTAATCGGTTTTGCATCAGATTTAGTGACGAGGTTGTGCACCGCAATGTGGGGTGCAACTCCTGTCATTTCCTTATAATTAAATGCAAAAGCCTTCTGATGTTCCTTGAGGATCCGAGTGTGTATTTCTACTTCTGATGGAGTTAACGAGGATCCTAACTTCAATATCCTTGGTTCATCTTCCATTCCGATGTTAATATCAATTGTTTCTTTGATTAGAGAAGCGTTACCTTCTTCAAACTCAGGTGGGGCTGGAGGTAGTTCCAGCTCGTCTCCATTCTCGACTGTGTATATGTTGGGTTCCTTTTGTGGGGGAAGCTCTGTCATGGGATTCCCGTAGTAGGAAGATGAATGTGGGATCAAGGATAAATCTACTGTGTGATGGGTGAGATGTATCGCTGCATAGGCATTTAAGTAATCAAGAGTGGTTGTCTCACTATCAATGTGGTCTAGGATAGTAGATTTGTTCTCATCTCTGTTCATTAAATGAGGGCTTGACATTTGTTTTACTAATGGTTTGGTACGAAGGGATACCATAAAATGGGTATTTTCCAACTCACTGCTTGGAGTGAAGCGTGACGCTGAGGTTGCTATTGAATCAGCAAGGAGATTTTGTTCTCGTGGGATTGCTTCAATCGATATGAAGTCAAACTCCTTGCTTAAATTCAATACAATTGTTTTGTAGAGCTGTAGGTGCTCGGCTTTGGTTTCATATACCTCAGCGACTTGGTTTGCTATCAATTGTGAGTCTCCTAACACCCTGATATTATTAGCACCGATCCTCTTAGCTAAGATGAGGCCAAGGAGGAGGGCTTCGTATTCAGCACCGTTGTTTGTGCATTCAAATTTAGTTTAAAGGAAAATGGTAGGACCTTTCCCTCGGGAGAAGTAAGGATTACACCTGCCCCAGCTCCATAACGACATCTAGCTCCATCGAAATGGAGAGTCCAATATTTCGCTGGGAATGGGATGTTGGGACATTTGTTGTGTTAATATCTTCTACTTCCACCATGCAGAGATCTTCTGCTGGGAGAGAACCGACACCTAGGGTGCACCCCATGCCTACAGAATCAAATGGTAGGAACATTGGTAGATCCTGTTCTAGTAATTCAACAATTTTTGCAGTAGTTCCTAATGATACTATTTCTACAGTGTTAGCCTCATCTTTGGGGGTTGGGGTTGCCTTGGCTAGGCTCATAGTTTCAAGATCTGTCGTAGGTACCAACTTTTCTTCTGGTTTCACGTCGGTAGGTTTATTAAGTTGGTTTATTGGGAGTTCAAACTCCGAGTGCATGCCTGGTCTTTTCTTTAGGTCAGCTAGGTGTACATCGAATGGTTTTGGATCACCTTTGGCTATGAACACCTTTCCTAAATGCAAGAATCTTACTTCTTGAAATAGCGTAGAAGGGATTGCCTTCATACGGTGTATCCATGGTCGGCCGAGGATCATATTATAGTTAGTTTCCCGATCTATAATATAAAACTCAGTCAGGATTGTTTTGGGTCCTAAGGTGACCGGTAGTATTATAGTTCCAATTGAAGTGGCTTTA
Organism: Taxus wallichiana var. yunnanensis; assembly: GCA_018340775.1. Classification (NCBI taxonomy): domain Eukaryota; kingdom Viridiplantae; phylum Streptophyta; class Pinopsida; order Cupressales; family Taxaceae; genus Taxus; species Taxus wallichiana. Next base: position 758,714,924 of record CM031239.1, on the reverse strand, counting down.
AGGCTGTCATAGCCTCTTAGTGTATTTCGGGTCATGGAACAATTGGTTTCTCCATACCCTAGCTTTTGAAGGAAAGAGAAGGGGACTATGTTAACTGCTGCCCCATCGTCAACCATCACGTGTTCACATAATTGTTATAAACCCACACTTGTAAGTGTAAGGCCGATCACCTCGGCATGCAATCTCAACATCTGTTGGCATTTTGTTTATTTTGAATATGAATTCGACATCCCTATCCGGCTGCCCCGGAGGATGGATATCAAAGTCTATATGGTTTACCTATGTTTCGGGAGGTGGAGTGATGTTAATTAGATGACCTAAACCCAATGCTTCTAAAAGAGCAGCCCTGTGAGCAGGGGAGTTCTTTAATAAATCCAAAAAGGAGATGTGTGAGAAGGTTTTTGTTAGATCATTAATTAAATCATAAGCACCTACGGGTTTTATTAATACTTGTTGGATATTGTCTGTTTCTAGCGGGTAGCTTGGACTTAGCTGAGAGGAATACTCTCGTGTCCTTGTTACAGCTTCTACGGGTAGTTCGAGTCTAACTCCACTAAACCGACTATCTTTGGTCGAGGCTGACTTCCTAATTGTGGCGCAACTAATGGATTCAGCAAAGTTGAAGCTTCATGATCATTGTTTCCTGTAATTACACCCTTGTTTGTCCCACTTGGATTTAACTTGTTATTGTTGTGATTTGGGAGCGGATCATTGAAGATCTTGAGGGGTGCATTTTGAGGGGAAACTACCCCTGTAAAATTTTTCGGTGCTGGTGATGTAGGATCTGCCAAGAACATATCTATGAAAAGTTGTCTTTGTTCATCTGGAAAATGTTGCATGAATTTATTGTAGTCACGGCATGTTCTAGTGTCATGGCCCCGAATTTTGTGGAAACCACAATACGAGTTAGGATTGTAATTCCTAGGTTGTTGGCTTGATGTATATTGTGGCCCAAAATTCTGATCAAACCATTGCCTATTAGGATTAAAATTTTGCATTTGTTGTCTTTGGTTTTGGTTCTGGTTTTGATATCTAGTTGAGTTTTGGCTTGGACCTATGTAGGGTTTTTCGTTTGTTGTTGTTGTTGTTGTTGTGGATGATTAAAATCCACTGTATTGATTGTTGGAGTAAAGTTATTGTTTCGTTGATTGTTTATTTGTGGTGGAGTATTCACAACATTTACCTTTCTAGCCTGATCGGTTACTCCATCCGTTGTCACTCCACGATTTTTATTAAGGATTTTAGGTCCTTGATTGACATTCGTGATAGTAGGATAAGTTGTAGTGTTTTGGTTGGAGGTGATTAACCTTCCGTTTGCTCCATATGTCTTGCGACCACTATCAATTGCCGCTTGATCTATTCGGAGAGCGCTCTCAAGTACTTCATCGTAAGTCCTTAGTGGAAACTTCTGGACTTCTTCCTTTACTTCTCTGCTGAGAGAATGAAGGAATAAATCACATAGTTCCATTTGATCCATATTTGGAGCACTTGCCGAAGAATAAAGAACGTATGCGCCACCTCTGGATGAAATGGGTGATAGATTCATTGTGTTCTTGCTTAATGTGCAAGAATTCCCTGATTCCTGTCCTTAATAGTTTGTTCATGTCAAAGGCCTTGATGAACTCTGAAACGAGTTGTTTGAATGAGTGGATGGAAGCCTCAGGTATTCTATAATACCAATCGAGAGCGATACCTTCCAAGGTTTTGGGAAATATTTTAGCAACAACCCCATCCCATGGGAGTAGTTCTCGGATGGCTATAGCGTAAGCTTTGATATGTGCATTCGGATCTCCCTCACCTTTGTATTTGGGCAAATCGGGAAGAGGTCTTGGAAGCATGATGCTTCGTATGGTGAAATCTAAGGGCTCTTTCAAATATTCTGAGTAAGTCCCTATCGCATATGTTTCGACCATTGATGGTGCCTGCTGAGGGAGTGGCGGTGGAATGGGTTGTTGACATGGCATTGCATATGCATTGGTAGGAGCATAAGGAACCCCTGTGGTTGAGTAAAAATACGGAGAGGAGAACATATCCCCTTGTGGTGATTTGGAGTACATGTTTAAGTATGAAGGGGTATTGTCCAAGAATGGATTATTTTGTACTAGACCGGGAGGTGTCAGAACGGTGTTAGAAATGATGGTTCTAGTCGGCGTTTGTTGTGAATACTGGAGGGTCACACCTAACGTACCTATTCCTGTGAGGAGGTCTATTTGGCTAGGATTGTGGAGGATTAGGATTTCCTGCCTGCATGAATTGAGAATGGTGATTTGCCTGAGCAAGTTCTAACCCCCTAACTTTTTCTACTAAAGTTGAGATGACCTCACTTGGTGAAGTCATGATATTTTGCCTTAGTGGCATTTGTTGTATATCATGGTGTTGTATAGGCATGTGATATCCTGCTATGAATTGATCATTGCCCTACCAAGTTTCCCCGAGGGCATTTCCTATATGTAGTGGCATGGAGGTATTTCCTTGAAAAGAGACCTCGGGTTGTGTTTGTAAACCTCCTATAGGTGGGTACATACTTCGAGAACATTGTTCATTCCTGGCATAACGTACTAAATGTTCATCATCTAAACCCAGGTATGGGTCTGATTGTCTACTAATTTGTGGTCTAAGTAGTACCTGAGGAGACAAACTTGATTCTCCTGTGAGCGTCATATTGTTCGAGCCTGAAGGCTCTGTTTTCCGTGTTTGAGTGAACTGATCCAACTCTTCTATTTGGAAAGATGAGTTATATCTGATCCTTGGAGATGGAGTTTGTGTTGATAATTGGTTATCTGAATAGTTGTCACCCCATACCGAGAGCGAGGGTGATGACTGTCTATTCAGTTGAGCGTAGTATGCCTCAAGACCTAAGAGAGGCCTACCATATGCATCGAATCCCGACATATTCGGGGTATATGAATACCCGCAGAATAATGGGAAGGAGTGAAGGTGATGGTGAAAGCTAATGAGGTAGTAAAGATGAAAGAGTCATTTTAATTTGAAAGAACCAGTAGAAATCTGACTCCAGACCAGAAAGTAGAAAGTTTCACGTTGGGTTCACCAATTTTGTATGATGGAAAAGTGACAAGTGAGCATAGGAATCTACAAGTAACTTTTCCTCGCACCCGACCTCCCGAGGTCATGCCGAGATAGCCGGTGGGGATTAAATATGTGTGGGATGCAGACAAGCTAATTGGGCAATCTGATGTCTTCGACGCGCACTAGTGGAAATTATGAATCTAAGGCAAAGAAGGCCCTCCTAACCTGAACCGGTGTGATAGATCGATCGGCAAGGATGACTACTCGAAGGCTCCAATCAATATCGAGCTCTGGCGTGATTCGGTCTATAGGTTGTGGAATACGTGGAAAATGACCTGGGATAGTTTCGTGTATATCTCCAGATAAGGTCATAGGGCGGATGGTAAATATAATTGACTCTATGGGTGATTCTTCTAGCCTAGTCCAGAACTCCTTAGCTTTGTTAGCTGCTATGTCTAACAAGGATAACTGTTCGATGATGATAGGTGGAAGTGGGGTAGATCTGAATACTAGTGTACGTAGGCCAACATCTATGTCTGATTCACCTATGGGCTCGTTGGGTATGGGGATTTGTGGGTCACAACCATAGATTCATATTTGTTGTGGTCCTGCTATGGTCATGTGTGAATCAATCCCTAATCCCTAGTATCCAATAGTCATATGCCTTTTCAGCTTCTATATTCAAAATTAATAATTGTGTGATCTTTTCAGAATATCTTACAGGCATTTGTGCAACCTGAATTCTCAAGCTGGTATCTATATCTATGAGAGTGTCTCCTGTCCTAGGATGTGGGGACCAAAGGATCACAACCAAAGGTCTTCTCTCTTTCAAACCCTTCCACAGTCATGCGGATATGAATCTAGGGTAATCTGTAGTTTGGTTGATTTGACCAAAATGTGTGTGCTTGGTCGTCTTCTATGTTTAACCCGCTTAATTGGAAACTGATTTGTTGTAAGTTTACCATTGTTTGGAAGACTTGGATCCTGAGATTCTGATCTATATCAGTTATGGCTGTGACGAGATTGGGTTGGGGCATGATTGGCTCGAATACGTATTCCCTGGGCTCTCTAGGTCCCGTGATTGTCATACAAAAGCAATAATGTAAACTAAATGCAACAAAATAAAATTACTTATGCGAAGTATGTCTATAACATATATAACTTCTATATTTTTTTATTTTTTGATGAATTTTATAAATGAATTTGAAAGAGCAACTATTTTAATATATCTAGAAATTGACAATTAACCTAGTGTCAAATTTTAAAACAAACAAAGTAACCGAGTATAGCTACTTGCCTGTGCAATTGTAAATCTATTCTAAATAATGAAATAACTGATCTAATCTATTTGAAAGACTCTCGATCCTACCTCAGAAGTGAGGAAAGAATCATAGTCTCTCAGAAACTATCAATCCCCACAGCTTCCCTGGCAATATCGAAAGTAAGATTGACTGAAATAAAGTAATTAACTACTCTATTTGATACGATTCTAATTAGAACTTTGAAAGCTAGAACTTGGATTCTGCAGAACAGTGGCGAATCCGATGGTGTGTGTGATCTTGTCCCCTCAGTGTGATCTCCTCGTTCCTTCATGTTCACGTGGATCCAGAAAAGTGTGTAATGCTAGCATCAACAGAAGTAGATATTGGGACAAAGGCAGCTTAGGATACAGACTGAATACAATGCGAGTAGGAGAGAGATAGCGCAAGAGTACAGAGCTTGGCTTATGTAATTCCTAGCGGGATTTATTACGAGTCATGCAACATAAAACATCCAGAACCTGAAACTATCCTGTTTGAAGAACAAAACCTACAACTTTAATGGCTTCCTATTGAAAACAAACTATTCTACTCCAATGGATTGGATGAAATATCAACAACACTTGCACAAGATGGATATGTGGCTTCCTAACAAAAAAACAACACTAACTAAGCATGCAATGAAAGAAACTAAGAATTCTAAGAAAATGAAAGACTAATCTATTGCAATGAGAAATTCAGAGGCAAATTTGAGGGGCCATTTGCTTGAGCACAAGCCAACTATTTATAGCATTTGCATTTACCCAAGGTAAAAACCAAATTGATCTCTTAAACTATAAACAATGGCAAAACACTATTCGGAACCAAAATCATTAATGCAAGCTCATGGCGGTGAAAAAAGTTGGTAAACATTGAAATTTACGTGAGTCGCGTTAAAAGAGCATTCTGGAAAATGCGTAAGGACCACCGCCCTGAGCAGGGTGGTGGTTACAGGACCACCGCCCTTTTTTAGGGTGGCGGTCACGAGACAATTTCATCATCAACTACTATCAGTTTTGCAAAACAAGCCAATTTTGAGATATAAAAAAAAAAATTCTGAACCTTCACAATTAGGGCTTGACGTAACACTGGATGAGATCAAGCTCTGATACCACTTGTAATGAAATTACTTGTATAAATATGATTATCACCAAAATTAGAACACTAAAGAACACAATATTGCAGATAATTGATCTCAATATGTAAGTAGAATATCTTAACCACTTCGAGGGGGTAACCTCCAAACCATACACTAAGACTCAAGTTCTCAATATATGATTAACTACTCCTCACTACCACCTATATATACCAATCCTATGTTATGTCCAACACCAAGGCCGACCTACTAAACATATGAAAGCATAAATGAATAACATATAACAAGAAGAGAGATTATGTAAGCCACAAGTTGACATTACATATCCAATATAAGCTATAAGATTAAGAACATAATAGTGAATGTGTGATAATGTCGGGTGTGAAAGGACATGAAAATAGATTTGTGGTGGACGAGAGAATGATATGAAGTAGTGTGCTAGAAATGGTATCGTGGTGGATAAGTAGTACATAACATATTGGTGTATAGAGGAAGTTTAAGATCCAAGGATGTGGTCTTTTGATGAATGGGTGTAATGAGAGGATGATTTTGTAGAATAGGATGGGATATGTAAGAGTGGATGTCGAGAAAATGAGAATGTGTAAGAAAATAGAAATGATGTGAGTGTAGGTGGATGTGGAGGAGACTTGCACAGAAAATGTGGAATAACAAATGGTTGTATTCTCATGATAGAGTTAGTAACAAGAAGGATACCTGAATGAGAAGTGATTGAGGAAAGAAGGTGTGTGTGGAATAATGCTCCAAGAGAGGTGAAGCAATGAGAGAAAGTGTAGGTGACTTATGAGGAAGAGATGGAAGAATGAGTAGATATGAATGATGGGAATAGATGCAAGAGGAGTGTGAATGAATGCACAATAGATGGTATATGATGCAAAAACAAGAAGGGTTCATGAATGAGTGATGATGAAGGAAATAAGATGCATGTGGAAAAGTATTCTAAAATGGGTGAAGTGACGAGTGACATGATATGTGATGAAGAGTGCAATGTAGGTATCATAGTTAGGTATATGATAAGAAATTTGTACATGACCAACACGAGTGACAAAGTAAGGGACATGGAAGTGACAACCGGATCATAAAATGGAATAGATGGTGGAATCGTTGAGGGATTTTATGACAATATGAACAAAGAGTCCAAATAGAATGATGCTTTGAATGCAAAAATGTTGAGTTCATGTCGAAAGTGGAAGCGCATGACAATGGATATTATGAGGTGTTAGATTTAGATGATGAGACACTAGTACACATGATGATTTGAGAGTAGTAGAAGATGAAGATTCAAATGATAGATAAGAGATGCATGGTGAAGAAACATTAACAATGGTACTGTGTGAAGTGAGTAGATGTGTATTAGAAGGAGGAGTGGGATGAGATGAAGGTTTGATACCAATGTCACCCTTGTTAAGAAGAAGATCCTAAATGATATTACGAGTTAGGGACATGAGTAAGTGGAATGAATATCGGTATGATGGTAGGAACACATGTAATTGGAGGATCTCCACAATGGTGGGGGTGGAATGGGTGGGAGAGTGATCAAATACACATCAAGCAAATTTTGTAGAATATAAGAAAGGGATTCAATCAATGGAGTCAATTTGTGAGGGGGTTGGATGAAGCGATAAGACGTAGTAGAATGTGATGCGTGTGAAATTGGTGGTGGAGGAGGTAACTCATGTTGGAAAACATTATGAACATGATAATGTGGTGGGGCAATAGGTTGTGGGAACTAAAACATGCAAAAAGGTAGTAAGATGCCCAAGGTGGACCTTGAAGTGTAGAGAATGTGTACAACATCATTAAAAGTGCACAATGGGTGAATTTTTAAGTGATGTGAGATATGAGGGACAATTTTTTTAAAAGAGGTCAATGAGATATGGTTGTGGGAGTAAAAATGAGAGACAAAGAATGAACATGTACCAATGAAAATGAACTCTCATTGAGCTTGTCGAAGCATGTAAATGTCAACCAATGTTTCTTTTGGAGTAATATGGATGGAGAAATAACATAAGAACTCATTAATAATTTGTGTGAATGTGTAAATACTATGTTGTGGGATGTGTGAAATACCCATCAAGGGATTATGTAGTGATAAAAAGTGGGAAGGTACACAATAAGAGTGCATCATCATATTGAATGAGGTGGTATGCATAGAAAAATAAATGTAAGTGTTTTTGGGGTCATTGGTGCTTAAATTTTTCAAATGTATATAGTATAAAGTGTGGTGGATATGGGTGACATGGAACCATGTGGTGGATGGGAGCATTCCAAATTTGGTGATAAGTCATCGCAAGCGTAAGTCCCTTCATGTGTTGAGACTCAAGCTTCACAATGCCTAGATTTGGATCACCTTACAAGATGTGTTATTTGACATAATATCAAATCTTAAATGAATGTTACTTAAAAATAGATTTAAATTTCCACCATTGAATATGTTAGGGATAATTATAGGTTCTTTCGTTGAAAAAAGTGGGATAAAATTCCAAGATTTGAATCTAAATCTACATGCAAATCACTTATAGAACTATTAATTGTATTTGGTGGGTAAGGGATTTTCCTTGGTAAGATACCTAACCCTTTTAAGGTGATAAAAGTCATTTTATTTATGTAAAATGAAAAAATAAATGAATGAAAACAAATGATATACATGATTTAGTCACAAGTTAGTTGTAGTTACCATTGATCGAAAATTGTAAGGAGGTCAGCAAGCTAGTCCTAGGTATGACCGACACTTGTGTTGAAATTTTACCAAAATAGTAACGTTGCGAGGCTAAAATATATCTTTGAGATTCACCTTTTCCTATCCAATAACATCTATGTGAGAAATAAATAAAAATTATTATAATATGGGCTTAATTGCACCAAGAATGAGGGGTGTGAGTGTTATTTTATAGTTTTTGAGCGTATATAATATTGTAAGACATACGCGTACAATGTATATTGGGGATGCAAACGGGTAGGTGGGGTGGTTAAGTGGATGTGACAACATTAAATGAGAGTGTGTGAGGATAAGAGTGGATGCCATCTTAAATTAACGTTATTTTTTTACTTTTGAGGTGTTTTGTGGGAATATATGATCTTTAAGAATTATTTTGATTTTATATTTTTTTGTATTTTTATCTTAGGGAACTTATGTGCAAGGTGCACTTTCTAATGTCTACACAAACCACACAAAAAAAAAAATGGAAAAATATTCTTGTGTCTTATTGTTGCATGTAGAAGTTTCATTCATGACATATTTGGCTTTATTTATAATTATTGTTGTAATTATTTATGTAGACACCCAAAAAGTGTCACAACCCGCAAAGTCCCCTTCGCCTAGCCTCACACCTAATTATCGACCCCTTCTACATATTAGTATTAATTTACTTAGCCCCTAATTAAATTAATCCTAACCCCATGACCCCTCCCCACATCATCAATTAATTTAATTACCTTTATTAAATTAATTCCACCTCACATTTACAACTCACCTTGCCATCTCATCAGGCCACATCAGCCCTCCACCTCACCCTAAGACCTATTCAAGCCTATTAATGACCCTAGACCTAGTCCACACTTATCCTAACTACCTAAGACCCTTTCCAACCCTAACTAATCAAGACCTATCATTCCTCTAACTAACTTCCCACTCCCTTTAACGCCATTGAACACCCTTGTCCCACAGTAGACAAAGACCATGCCAAATTTGGGAGAATAAGCCTATTTTTGGAAAATTTGACCAATTCTCCTTAACCGATGCTGGTTATTCCTCCACCGATGCTCGCTTACCTACCTATCGTCAGTTAGGTTAAATAACAATTTTGAACTCATTTGTCGAGTTCTTCGATTGGTTCTTTACGCCGACACTTCACCGGTGGGCTTCCTCTTGACTCGGCATTCAACTCTCGACATCCCATCGATCTTGTAAGTATATACAAAGCACCTTTACAACACCCACAACCTATTATAATCATCAATAGACAAATCCAAAGCTTGGGTGCACTCACCAGGAAGCACTGCACCGTATTCATTCGAACAACCTTTTCACGTAACCATCACCATCACTGTACACCACCTACATTTAAACAAGTAAGTATTGTTTCTTCTATGTCATTTGTGTCAATAGATTAATCATTTACTTGTTATTTTCTTTCTTCTACCTCCGACCATTCCCATATCTTCCCGTAGCACCTTTACCCAACCACCTATTCACTAATCCTCCAAACCTTGTCACAAAGCACGTTTTTAGCATCTCTAAGTCTTTCTTAAACTCCCACTACCTGTGCTAAGCCTTCTTAACTCTTTTCGCAATCACAGAGAGTCCCAAACCCATCATTTTTAACATTCAAACTATATTTCCCCTATCGACGTTGGTCACCCAATCGGCGTCGGCTATACCAATCTACCAACGTTGATCACCCAACCGACACCGGTCTGTGACTAATAAAACCCAATAATCAGCAACCTCCTAAACCTTCCCAAAACACTTTCCAAACTTCTCAAAATCTTTCCTAAGCCTTCCTAAACACCTAAACACCCAGCCTAAACCTTCCTAACCCTCTAGTGTAATCATAGAGGACCCAAACGACCCATTTTCCAACCTTGTCTCCCATCCGCCCCTACCGGTGTCGGGCCAACCTACTACCGGCGTCGATTAGTACCCAACCGTGTTTGGTCTATATGCCCGGAAAATATTTAAAACCAGCGAGCCTATAACTTACCCAAAATCAGCCCAAACCTCACCTAACCTTGCCTAGATCTTATTTACAACCTCTGCTACAAATACAGCCCCGCACTCAACCAACCGACCATTTTAGATTTAGTATTTTATGCCTTTATTAGATTAAATATGCTTATTGTTTGTTATATGAGATGCCTAAATCATATCAACTACAGTAGGATTTATTTGTTTACGTCATTTGTTTACATTAATTTGTATTAAAAACAGTGGATTGACAACCATATAGGAAGTATCACACTTCTTGGATCTAGCATATGCTAGGTAGTCCACTGTCATTTATTGTCTAATTCTATTTGGTGGTCTTGTTGTGATTCTTATACAGGTCGTTCCTCCTAGCCAAAGGGAAGCTCTCTACAATCTATCTAGTCTTCTTACACATACAACCTTATGTCTTGTTCTAACAGGTAAACCTCCTCGCCCATATCTCTTATTTGTTTTATCACATACTTTACATCAAAACATTTTTGCATCACTGTGGGACCCTATCATTTGGGTTCTTTTGCATTGTTCATTCTTAGGGAATATTTGTGTGTTTATTTCCTTTCGAAAGAGTTCACATTAAACTTTCTCCCTGGGAACATTCTTCTTCTTCTACTTGTCTAAGTGAAATTCATATTTTGGGTTAAAAAGAACACTTCTTTTTATTTTGTATTGCATTAGTGAAAGACATACTCTTTGCCTATTCATTATTGCTCTCATTGAATTTCACTTTTAATCTGGGCTTAAAAATCTCTAGCATTTCATCCTTGTGTATGCTACATTTAAATCACCTAAATTTATTTGCAACCTATATGCTTTGGAGGTCATGACCAACTAATGGTTGGAAAGAATTAAGCATATCTCACTTATTGCACACACATCACAAACCGAATCACTTGAAAAAATTACACACTTCTTAAAAATCTTCCTTCCCGGTAATTATTGTTAATGACTAATAATCATATTAGTGGTGGATCCAGATTGGTGTTCTGGCCATCATATCAAATTTGTACCACACATACCGAAAGGTATATCAGGTCCCTTTATCCAAAACACACCTGAAACTAGCCATAGACTGCTTATAGGGCACCCTCATTGACCAAAAACTCTATTATACTCATAGTCAATTTTAAATGGCATAAACCACACAACATAAAATCTATAGCATAGGATTGCGTGTTTTGTTAGCTTTTGACTGATTGTGTTTTGAGGTGTGAGACCATATCATCTTGTTTTTCTTATCCTTCATGCCCCACCATCACAACTGGTGTATTTCGGTTATTTCTAGGTCTCATTAGGACTCATCACTACTATACTCAATTGTTGGGTTGGTATTTTCATTTGACTTAATTACCAAAAATTCAATTTTTCATCTCATCTCGATTTCACAATGAACGATATCGATCTCATGACCGTCATCGGTTACCTCATACCAATATCGGTTTCTTGACCGGCGTTAATTCCCTACTATTTTGCTTATTTCTCCCAAAACAATGTTCAATTCACAATTTTTTTTTTCTATGACTTATTTTGTCACTTCATCACCTTCATGAGTCTCTGTTATCACTAGGAGAGTTCATTTCCACCTGATTTACGTTCTTCATATCCAATTTTTCAAATTTTCCATTTATTCATGGTAACCAACATCACCCATCACCCAGACGCTTTACTTCTTTCCACCGGCATCGCTTAACCTCATCAAATCATCTCTATGTTTTGATTTTTCTGTCAAAACAATGACTAATTCTCATTTTCCAGATTTCTTCTATAATCTATTTCTATGTTTCTACACCATCAACAGAGCTTAGATCACCTGTCTTACCACTATTCACATGGTTTTGACTCACAGACAAGTCAACACTCTAGTTTTTTACGCTAGCCGCCAACCACTATCACCTAGTCCTTCGCCACCTTATATTTCTTCACCCATGGACCCCACATCACCTTTTGTTCTATATGTAGGTGACGAGGAGTTTGCAAAAATCCTTGATCACAATCTCTCAACCTTACAACATTTTTTTGCTCACTCATTTACCCACGACTTGTCATGACAAATTATCTATGGCATGTCTGTATCCATTCCTCCTGATTTGGCCCCTTCATACATATCAGCCACCACTAGTGTAGCGGTACCTACTTCCACCTTACCACATCATTTCTCATATCTCTCCCACATCTTCCATATCTTCCACACCTAAATCACCTATCACATCTTCGACATCCACCTCACCAAATCACTCTTATTCTTCCCAATTCCGTTATAATTAGTGATCTTTACTAATTAACTAATGTTTCTTGCCACTTTGGTCGGTTAACAAGCACTTCATTGATCACCAAACCTCTTTCGCATTCGGATGCCACTTTACGATGAATCGTAAGTAAAATCCTCTTCAAAATGCATAAATTAGCGATTATAAGCTAATTAAGCCTATTTTCCCTTGATTTGGTCAATATACCCTAGTATTGACTTAAACCCCTCTTCCAACCACTCAAAATCACCCCATTCACCTCCACAACATCTCAACAAGCTTCAAAAGCTTATCTTAGCCTCCTAGTTGACCCTAAGTGGTTGATTAAGGCCCCACACCTCTTAATCACTTGGTAATTCACTAATTGTGATTAGCAAGGCCTAATCATGATTAGTAATTCTAATCTAATTTTGGGCTTTTAGTCCCACATGCACCAAAATACAAGTTTCTCCCAAAAGGAAAACTATAAAAAGAGTGCACCTCATTCCTTTATACTTTACACCATGCTTTGATTTGCATCTCATATAATAAATATGATTTATAGCCAAGCTCAATCCTTGCCTAAAGCCTTCAATGGGGTTAGTAGATGGATATCCAAAATGACCAAGTAGTCATTTGGAGAGGCCATTTCACCTTGTTTGGAGTAAAGAACCATAACCATTTGATTTCCCTCTTAGGTCTATTTAGGCCCATGTTAGGTAATTCAAGCATATTAGTAGGCATGTTTAGTTAGATTTTGTATTGTTTTCATACTAGTTAAGCATTCTTTTAAGCTTCTATCTTAATGTTACATTCCTATAACTTAGAACCTTGGCTAGATGGATGGAAATGGTGTTAGATTTCCTTGTTTAGTCATGCAATTTGATTTTGAAAGTTTAGGGTGCTTTCATTTGGCACGCCTGGTGGGACAATACCCCATTGCATTCAATTTTTAAGCTTTTTAACTTAGTTTCAAAGTTTTTCATTTCAAAGTTTTAGATTAGTTTCAAGTTTCCTAGATTAATTTCAAGTTTTCTAGTTTACTTTCAAGCTTTCTAGTGTACTTTTAAGCTTTTTAGATTAGTTTCTCAAGATTTTTAGATTAATTTCAAAGTTTTAGAGTAATTTTCAAAGTTTTAGATCAATTTCCATTTTTAAAAGTTGTTTCAACTAGATTAGTGGTAGAAGTTGTGTTTTCTTGCTTTTTATAGGATATAAGGAGGTGAAGCCCTGTCAAAATTGCCAAGAAATCCCAAAGATTGGACCTTTTTTCAAAAAATTTGCTTCAAAACTCAATTTTTGACCATCTACAAGAAAAAGGCACTTGTGCATGATTGTGAGTGCTTGTGCCTCACTGGAAGTGCATGTGCATCATTGTGTGAAAATGATGATCTACAGAAAAGGCCTGTGCAAATGATAGAGGGGTGCATGTGCATGATGACATGTGAGTGAGTGTCAGCACACACTAGCACTAGGGGCACTTGTGCATCAAGGTAAAATTTTCTCAAAATTCTAGAACTTCAATTTTATGATTCCTATCAATTTTTAAGGGTTTTTAGATGTTGTTTTTGTCAAATTATTGATTTTAGAGAAATATTCTTAACAAAATTGTCTAGGGTTTGATAAAGGATTTTTTTTTTTACAAAATTGGGTTAGGGTTTGAGGAGTGATTGTGTTTTCATACTTTGATTGAGTTTGGAATAGAGTTGTGTATGCTCTTCTCTTGCACCTAGTGTGATCTTGAGAACCAAAAGCACCTCTAAACCATTCTTTTTGCTTCTTGGGAGTAAGTAGGAACAATTATCATTCATTTTGTGCTTAAGAGAATAAACCTTCATTTTTTGCATGTGCTTGATCTTTTAGTTTAAGAGATTTTTCACTTAATAAAGAAATCAAGGCTAAAATTTGTGTATGCTCTTCCCTTGCACCTAGTGTGATCTTGGGAATCAAAATCAATTTTAGTCTTTTCATTAAAAAGCACTTGGATGAATTGGGAATAAACCTTGTTTTTGCAAAGTTTGATGGTAGTTAGTTGATTTACAAGCATTTTTCATTGCTATTTTCTTATGATATTGTGAATCTATTTTGAAACTACTAACCATTTTGTGAAGGACCTAACGCTAGTCAAAGAAAGAGGACTTAAACAATTTTTCTAACTACACGTGTGATTGTAGGTTTCCAAAAGGAGTGCGAAAAAACCACATTAAGTCTAAAAGATAAAAAATACACCACAATCATCACATTATATTTACAGGTTTCAAAAGCTACGACTCATCTACTCAACTAGGACATAACCCCTTTGGCATAAGCCTTAAGCTACAACAATGGGGGTGGTCCTAGGAACCCTAAAGTAGTTCATGCAAGAGGGAACCTTGTGAATGAAATAAGAAAGTGCTCCACACTACTAACTTGTCTAGTACGCCTTGGTGAGATTAGCGTCAAATATATCTGTATCGCGACCCCAATGAAAGTATAACTGAATGCACTTTGGTGCTCATTATACTTGAAGGGGGTAAAGTAAAGCCAAGATACTCCTTGGGAAACCTTGGTAAATCGAGCTCACTCTAGATATCTTGTGACACCTAGAGAGAGAACCACCTAGGAAGCTTGTCGGCTTGGAGCCATTGTTTTTGTCTTAGTTGTTATACTTGAGAGCTCTCACAAAGTGACAACTTTGTTAGATTCAAACTCTTGTTTTTTGAACAAGGGAAAGAATCTCTTAAAGTTGAAACCATGTGATTTTCATCATGAAATCTACTTAGTGTCATTTTTCCTAGTTTTTCACTTGTCCTAAGACAAGGCGAAACTCTGCCAAAATAACACCAAGTTTATTTCAACACCACTTGGTCTACACCCTTATTTTCTTGTTGCCCATTTTTGGACAAAAGGAAACAACATATATAGATACCACTAGATATCATGTGTCCACCACTTTTGTATTCTACTTGCGTGACTAGGTTGCAATGTCGAGCACAAGTGTTGAAAGTGTGCATGGTACGTACTCACGATCTAGTAGGCCCCCTTGTCTCAAAACCCATATTTGAGACTTATTATCATCGTAGTTAGGTGATTTCATCCTTGTCTTCTTTTGAGTTGTTATGCTGCCCACATTGTAGCCATACAATTGAGATATTTACGTCTTGTTTCCATTGTGAAATTAGGCCTAAATCTCTATATTATAGAGTTACATTGTTCACATGCATAACAATTTCTTGATATACTTAGATGTAGTTTTTACATCCTAGCTTTGTCTTGAGTTTTGTAAGTGTTGAGGTTACTTTGTTAGCATCACTATAACACCATTTTGATACTAAAATCTTGCTTTCTTGCAAATCTTGATTACGTGTCCAAATAGTGTTGTTACACTTGCTCACATTTGTATCGTCCATTTTACAGACTTAGACTTTGTTAGTGTTTAGAAACTTGTTTTTAGTATATCTTGTTAGAAGATCATGTCAACATTCTCTTATCATTTAGGCCTTGTTTTTTTCAAACTTGACCTAACTGGTGATATTGTGTTGTCACTATTTGGTTTCAAACCTATCTAGATAAATTTTAGGGAGTAAACTATTTGGTGTGACTAAAGTTGAGAATTTTACATCATTGTATTATTCTAAGGAAAACTTGTGTCATATATTACCTTACTAGGGTAGCTTGTTCATTGTTATTTAGTTCACACATTTTCTTTGATCTATCAATTTTGTGGCTATTCTATAAGTCACCTTGTTTTGGCAAATTAGGTCGTTACACTACAAAAATTTGACTAAGGTCCCTTTTTAGTAAACCTTAGTGGAAATTCTTCACGTTGTATTTCCTATCTCGAGTATGCCTACTACGAGAATGGGATCCCAAAATTAGAACCGATATATTTGGAGGTGACAACCCTCTCTTAGAGGATAATCTCATGGTTGACCATAGTGGTGGAGAGGAAGATTCTCCTCGTATGAATATAGAGCATCCTCCCACCAATTTTGACGATTACATTTTTCAAAACAAACATGAGGTTCTTATGCATGTTATGGAACTAGGAGCTAAGTTACCTCCCATAGTGGACCCTTCTCTCATTTCCGCAATGGTTCATGGAGAAGAAGAAGTAGACCGACCTCATCATACTATTAATGAAATTTTAAATCCAGGTCATGCCTCTACTTCACATGGAAAACTAATGAGGAGGTACCGTTTGAAAACAACATAGATTATCAAATACCTCATATTAAAATTCATTGTGAAGACCATGAAGAACATGTTCATCATGCACAACCTCCCCCTAATGAAGATCGTAACAAATACCCATTCAAGAGGTTACATTAGAACAACAGGTCCAAGCCCTCACTCACCAATTGGAAATTTGGCTTCACATATACAAAAGGAACAACCAAAAGTTTTGAAACAAACTATACCAAAGGAAAAACCTAAAGCTTCATTTCACAAGTTCCCAATAAACACTCCTCAACGGGAGATGCAAAAGGATCCTTATGAGGAATTTTTCACCGAGAATCGGGTGGGCATACACCTAGGCTTAACCCTTCATATAGACCTATGTCACCCACCCACACAAGAGATCCACTTTTTAATCAAGAGTGGTCAACTATGAAGAACGCCCTTCAAGTGTTACAAGAGGGCCAAACCAGTAATAATAACAAGAAGTATCGGTTCGATGAGTTATGTCCCTACCCATTCGACAAAGCCATGCTACAAGGTACCTTTCCCAAGACACTTTGATTTTCCAAAATTTGACAAATATAAGGGAAAAGGTGACCCTCGTGACCATATTAAATATTTTTATATGGCATGTCAAGAGGTGGCATTCAACGACAATTATCTTATGCGCCTCTTTCCATGAAGTTTAGGAGCAACGACGCTAGAATGGTTTGTACACATCCCTAAGGGATCCATATCAACATGGCCAGAACTAGCAGAAAGTTTTGTATGACACTTCTCTTTTAATATAGAAATGATGTCACCATGTTAGATCTCTGTAATGCCAAACAAAGAAATAATGAAAAATTCGTTGTGTTTTTACAATAATGGAGAGGATTAGCTAGTCCGCTTTCCTTGCTCCATACCTAAAAAAATAGTTAATAAGTATATTTGTTCCCAACCTCCATCCAGACATTACGTTCCACTTGCAAATGCATTGTGGTAACACATTTGAAGAGGTAATCGAAAAAGGGAGTCAAATTGAAAAAGCATTGCTAGCTAGGGGGACTCTAAAACCTTTCTCCCAAATCAAAATGATTCCAAATCTAACAATAAAAAAATTTTGTTCATAATAAGAAAAAAAATGTTGTTAGTGATGGGATAGTAGATTCTAAATGAGTACAAGCCATTCAAAACACACCTTTGAAGCTTACAAAGGGAGCTCCACCTATGGAGTATAAGCACAAGTACTTTCACCCTCTATCTGACTCAATGTCATCAATACTAAAACAATCTAGAGGTGGTTAATATGGTTAGATATCCTAAAACTATGCCTTATGAGGATGACACGCCTAAACCATCATGGTTTAGAGATAATGAATATTGCCAATTCCACCACGTTAAAGGTCACAAAACAAATAAGTGTTTGAAGTTGTAGCACTACATCCAGGACTTAATCGAAAGTGGTGATGTGGAGATGGATTCATCCACTCCTAAAAATCCCCCAATATGAAGACTTTTCCTAAACATAATCAGGACAAGAATGCTAATTATGTGTCTAATGAGGAGAATCATTTTGATGCTCTCATTGGTTATGTAGATACACTGTTGAACATGTCAACACAATAACCCCTGTGATATCCCCTGACTATCTATGTCTAGGAATGTGTCGAAAAGATTGATTATCATGTAGTTCCACATACTTATGATAAGTAAGGAACCTAGGTTTCAACATTCCCATCAAAGGATGCCTATCACAACTAGACCTCATTTGATTCTTCACTAAATAACTCATTCACTTACCTCTTCCCCCATCTTCAACTCATGGTAAGTGGTATGATTTTGATTCTTCTAATTCTTCCAAAGATTCCAATCCCAATGATTCTAAGTCTTCTAATTCTTCTAAAGATTCCAATCCAAATTATTCCTCTAATATGAATCCTAAGTCACAGTCCTCCTCTTCTTCAAGACCCCATTTCTTAGTCACCTCAATGACCCCTTCTTCCATCAAGAGCTCTCTAACTCAAAGTCCTTCTAATCAATCATCCAAGTTGACTCCCATGTCACATTCATCCAATCAACCTCTTGTGGTAGAACAACTACCCACACCGATTGATTCATTTCAAGAATGAAGAAGCAATTAGAGAATTTATGAGGGTACATGAAGACATTCCTCTAGAAGTTTGTGAGCAAGAAACCTCTTTAGACCTTGATACATTTACATATTGGGAGGAAGAGATTGATTCCTTTTGTCATAAAATAGAGGAAGACCCTAAGATCATCGAACATGATCCTCCTCTTATTCTTCCATCTTCACATTCTTCATTGGGCGATGAAATGCCTGGGTCTAACATTGATCCATGACCTATCTTCTCATTACCTAATCATTCTTTATCTATCAAGATTCCTCCATCACAATCTTACCTTGGGTCACCACCTAGCCCATCATCTTCTTCTATATGTGGGCCACCTCCAAGTAGCCCCACATCATCTATATGTGGCTCACCCTATCCCATCTTCATCATCTTTGTCATACTTACTGGGAGTCGTCTAGAATTCCCTCATCTTTGATTCTTGGGCCACGTCCTAGTAGCCCATCTTCTTCTATATATGGGACACCTCTAGGTAGTCCTTCATCTTCTATCTATGGGACGCCACTAGAAGTCCTTCATCTTCAATCTTAGGGCCACATCCTTGTAGTCCTTTATCTTCAATCTATGGGACACCTCCTGGTAGCCCATCCTCTTCAATTCTTAGACCGTATCCTTTACGTCCATCATATTGTTCTTCTATCAATGATTGTGGAAAACCCACCATCATTTCTCACATCAATTCTATTCATCCACTTTCTTCTCCTACTTCTCGGGATCAGACAAGTCATGTATAGCTTATAAGAAACCCAAATGGTTCCTTCATCCAACTACGATAAAAAAATTCCAAGAGCTCCAAAGCTCACAACAATTCAAATGATCTTAAAGTTCATAATCAAACACGCTTCAAAAATACACATCAACGCACCCATCAAGTATGGTGTAAAGTGCAAAAACCTCTGATAGGGACCTCAAGCTCTCACACACAAAATCCATGTTTCATGATAAAATGTAGTCATCTATTGAGTATGAGCTCACCACGATCATTGAGATTGGGGATAATATGACTCTTGATAAGAAAACACACCTAGTCTTCCTTATCAAGGAAATTACTAACATTGTTGTTGGATCTTATCATGTCAAGTGACCTTGTTGGTCCCACCTTTCAAAAAAAAAAAAAAAAAAAAATGAGAAAACATTTCAAAAAAATCAAAGGTAAACAAACACACATTGTAATCAAGTATCGCATACACATGGATGTTCTTTCTTCCCTTTCTTTCTCTTCTTCTGCAAAGTCTTCCTACCATTTTCATCCCTTCGGTGATATTTTGGTTAGCCTATTCACACACATTTTGTGACATTTATCTCTATGGTATCCATTTGGCCTTGGTATTTTATCACCTTGGTAAATTAAAGAATGACTGACCTCTTAGAGATCCTATCACAATCAACATCTAAAAAACTTGTTGCAAGAAATTTTGGATATATTTGTTGACACTAGCCAATGTCATCATCACAATCACTTCTACCTCCTTCCATCAAGCCATCAGTGGTTCTTAACCCTTGTTAAACAAGAGAGATGAAATAAGTTTTTAGAAAAAAAAAATCAATCAAATCAAAAAGCACAAAGCTGAAAGCAAATGCTAAAAGAAAAAGCAAATTGATATATAACTCTCTCTTGGGGTATTTCCAATAATATCTACCAGGCTATGGATGCCTGACTAGTAGTAGAGAAATGTTGTGATTAGAATCAAATGCATCTCCATCGGGGCTATGGATGCCTGGCTGGTAGCGGAGCAATGTATGGCTCTCCTTCCACAATCCATTAAAAAAATCAACTTTGAAAAATAAATCATTCCTACACATTGGCTAGGGTGTCTTCACTTGTTGTCTATCAAATCTTCCCTCCAAGAGGTAATAAATTTCCATGTGCACACACTATGATCTCTATGAGAAACATGATTAGTATGTTACCAAGTGTCTTTTTTGGACCTTGTTTAGACTCTTACTCTAGTCTATATCTTGTCTCATGATTCGTGCTTTGGCTAATCACTTCTTCATCACAAGGCTTCTAAGATACATTCACAACATTCACATCATTCTTCTACTTAGTTCAGAACATCCATGTGTATAATATTTCCTTTTTTCATGTTGTTGGGAACCTTTGTCCCCTTTCACAAAAACAATCTTCTACTTCTTTTTATCATGTGCTTCTTGGCCAACTTACGCTGGGGGCATCCTTGCTCCTTCCTAGCATATCATTGGGTTACATTCATCATCATGATTGAACCTATCCATATTGGCCTTGATCCAAACTTCTATGTATGAAGAGTTTTCCTTTGAATATTCCCATCTAACGTTGGGGGCATCTTTTCATCTTCACTTTCTTACACACATGCATCTTCACATCCTCATCATCATGATCCAGCCTATCCATATTGGTCATGATCCAACTTTTGTGCATTGAAGAGTTTTCCTTTGAATATTCCCATCTAATGTTGTTAATTTCACATCTTCACTTTCTTGCACATGTGAGTGGAATTCTACCCTTGTACATCCCATCTGTAGCTGGGGCATCCACGTTTCTTCATTTCCTTTACATAGCTTCATAGAAAACTTTAGAAAATAAAAAACATTTAAATATGTTTCAAAAATCAAAAACATCCAAATACGTTAGTCGGAAAAGTCAAAACATCCAAATAAACTTAAAACCCAAGAAAATTGGTAAAAAAACTCAAAATCCCAAAAAATTAGCAAGAAAAATTCAAAAACCCAAATTTATTTTATCATTATGTATTTTGGTTTGATACCTTTCCAACACAAAAAAATGGAGTTGTTTCGAGGTCGGGAAAAGTTATGGCCTCTAGAAGATAGTGCATTTAGTGTTGCACCAGTGATAAAAACCCATTAATTCAAAAATCTGAAATTTATCACACCATTTGTATTGCCCATGCTCTGGGCACCCATACTGAATGCAAAAATAAAAGAAAAAATAAAAAAGGAAGCCATCACAGGTGCTTGAGTGCCCATGTTGCCTCAAAATCAAAAACTCAAAAGTAGCAAAAACTTAAAAAGTAGGCTAAAGATAGGTGCCCGAGCGCCCATGCTACCTCACACAAGCCTAAAAACCCTAAAAATGGGTCAAAACAGTGTCCAGTGCCCATGCTGCTCATAAAAATGTAAAAATCCATCAATAGGGTTAAGACAGTGCATCCATGCCCATTCTCAAAAAATGAAAAAGCTCATCAAGAAAGTCAACATAAAGCCAGTGCCCACCCATGTTGGCTCACAAAATGTAAAAAAAAAACCTCAAACTGGGTCAACACAGGCACCCATGCTGCCCAAAAAAACCCAAAAATCCAAAATGGAGGCCAGCACAGGCGCTCCCCTGAGTGCATAGGCATACCCAACATTGCATAGGCCATAACTTTTGCTCCCGACCTCGAAATGACTCTAGTTTTTTTTGTTGAAAGGTATTGAAGCAAGATACACAATGGTAACATTAATTTTGGCTTTAGATTTACCAAAAAATTATGGTTTTTCATTTTTTAAATGGCTTGCACACAAATGAATCATATCACCTACATTATCCTCAACATCAAAATTGGTCCTACAAAACCATCTTTCTAACATTCTTGCTTGTTCTTGTCTCAAATGACATGTGGATCATCATGATCTACCTCCATTAACAAAGTTGGGTCTGCTTATTATGTCAGTACTCCCATGCAATAGTGAGTTGTTAGGTACTGTGTCATAATGCACGAATGCTTTCCATGGGACTACTTGTGTCCTCCATTTTTCCCTCGCATGTGTTATTTCTTGGGGCATCATTTTTAACCCTTTTCATTACAACACAAATATTCAGGAATTACAGCTTGATAAAAAAAACATTGGTACAATTGTCTTGAATGTTGTTTGTTTGAGTATATGTGATTGTGCTTGTTTCTCTATTAGGTTAGTTGGTTTACTTTCTCGTATTGTATTGCATTCTGTATGTTGCATGGAGTTAAGCATCATTTTACTTTCTCATATTGCATTGCATAATGTATGTTGCATGGAGTTACGTATTTTTAACAGTAAACAATTGTTAGTAATTTAGATTTTCATGTTATCTTACACTTTTGTTTATTTTAAATAAAGGCCAATGATGATGTAGACCTAGGGGAAAAATGATATAAACTGGTTGCTTATGGAAAGGCTAGATGCAAAGGTTGGACTTGTCCTATATTTCTCCATTAATCATTTCTTCTCCATTATCATTTATTATCATTACTAATTTTTCTCCTCAAACTCACTCGGGGAAATAAATAACCATGTTTATCCTCATCCTTATTCCTTCTCAATATCTAAGGGTTTCACGCCCGTTCTAACCTATTTACTTCTACCCATTTCAATCATATTTTTGATCGTCGATTGACTTCTTCTATCACCCACTCGACACTCGAGGGGGCATCCTTCATCTTGCTAATTTTTCTTCAAAATTTTCTTGTTTTACACTTGTCTACTATGTTTGAAGTGAAGTCACTAACTTCACCTCAAACAGGGGCAAATGTAGACACCTAAATTCCACTTTTGCAATCTTATTGCCAAAACGCATGCAAATCACTCTTATTCTTCCCAATTCCATTATAATTAGTGCTCTTTACTAATTAACTAACATTTCTTGCCACTTTGGTCAATTAACAAGCACTTCATTGATCACCAAACCTCTTTCGCATTCAGGATGCCACTTTATGACGAATCATAAGTCAAAATCCTCTTCAAAATAGACAATTAGTGATTATAAGCTAATTAAGCCTATTTTTGCCCTTGTTTTGGTCAATATACCCTACTATTGGCTTAAACCCTCTTCCAACCACTCAAAATCACCCCATTCACCTCTAAAACGTCTCAGCAAGCTTTAAAATCTTATCTTGGCCTCCTAGTTTACCCTAAGCGGTTGATTAAGGCTCCACACCTCTTAATCACTTGGTAATTCACTAATTGTGATTAACAAGGCCTAATCATGATTAGCAATTCTAATCTAATTTGGGGCTTTTAGTCCCACATGCACCAAAATACAAGTTTCTCCCAAAAGGAAAACTATAAAAAGAGTGCACCTCATTCCTTTATACTTTACACCATGCTTTGATTTGCATCTCATATAATAAATATGATTTATAGCCAAGTTCAATCCTTGCCTAAAGCCTTCAATGGGGTTAGTAGATGGATATCCAAAATGACCAAGTAGTCATTTGGAGAGGCCATTTCACCTTGTTTGGAGTAGCAACCATAACCATTTGATTTCCCTCTTAGGTCTATTTAGGCCCATGTTAGGTAATTCAAGCATATTAGTAGGCATGTTTAGTTAGATTTTGTATTGTTTTCATACTAGTTAAGCATTCTTTTAAGATTATATCTTAATGTTACATTCCTAGACTTAGAACTTTGGCTAGATGGATGGAAATGGTGTTAGATTTCCTTGTTTAGTCACCTAATATTTCCCTAACTAGTCCTCTTCCTACAAGTTGACAATACCTCGTTCGTTAGTTCCATCTAACTCCCTTTGTTTAACACTTTTATGGTAT
The DNA here is from genome assembly GCA_018340775.1 of Taxus wallichiana var. yunnanensis. NCBI lineage: Eukaryota > Viridiplantae > Streptophyta > Pinopsida > Cupressales > Taxaceae > Taxus > Taxus wallichiana. The sequence goes on along the minus strand of CM031239.1, from coordinate 758,690,758 downwards.
TTTCCCTCTCATTAGTCAATTAAATAGGTTATAATAACCTCTTCTTGGCTAATATCCTCTTCTTTACCACCTCTATTAGCTCCCTAGAATATCAATCCACTTCATTGGATTGATTAGGCCTTTCAGAACCCTCCCAGAAACCTAATTTCTCTCTAAATAGGATTAATTACCCTCTAAACATGGTTAGCTAGTCTTAACCATGATCAACCTCTCTCTAAACCTAGTCAAATCTTACTTTGACTTGCTAATTAACTTGTTGACTCCCTTTTAGTCCCACATGCACCAAAAAGCCTCCCATTTCCCAAATGGAAAACTATAAATAGCCCACTACCCCCTCTCATTTCTAAGAACACTTCTTCCCTCTAACCTAAACTATAGTATTATTGCTAGGATTAGGAGTTTTTATTGAGCTATTTGCTTTGCTTTTGCATTTCTATCACACAACATGGAGTAAATGGGAAGAACCATTGGCCTTGAAGCCATTAATGGTGAGATCCCATTCTCTTGAAGCATAAACTGATTGCTTAGATCCTTTTAGGTTCATTTACTTTAAGCTTTCAAGAATAGAGGTTAACTTCATTTGTTTAAATTGCTTGTTTACTTCAAGTTAATGCATGCAAATAGGATTCCTTGCTCATTTCTTATCATATGGTCCGAGGAATTTTTTGCACAAAGCTTTGGGGTTCTTGAGTGTTTCTTACCCCATTTCAATAGCTCTTGCAAAACCTTTCATTGAACACATTTGGCATGCCCGGTGGGACACTTTGTCCATCCTCCATTAATGGAGTCACTTTGAAGCTTTTTGTTTTAGTTTCTAATTGTTTCTTAGTTTTAATCTTTCTAGGATAGTTTTAAGCTTTTAGATTAGTTTTTCAAAGTTTTTTTAGATTAGTTCAAGTTTTTGGTTTCACTAATCTTTTAGTATTAATGGCTAAAATCAGGTTTCCTAACTAGTTAAGCTAGGTTTGTCTTGCTTTTGTGCTCTTTGCAGGATCAAAGGAGGTAAAGTGCTGCCAAAATTGAACCAAATTGATGAAATTTTGACATTTTTGGAGATTTTTTTGAAAAATCCCGTGTTTTTTAACCACCTACAGGGAAGGGCACATACACCTTTCTGCTTTGTAGTAGGCACCACTAATTGTCATTTTTGACGACAGAGGCGCACCTACCACAAAACCAAGTGCACACACACCAAACCTTAAGCACACACCACCTAAACCATGGTGCACACACCCAAACCAGTGCACACACCTAAACCATGGTCCACACACCAAAACTGTCACACACACCCAAATCATGGTGCACACACCCAAACCATGGCACACATGCCCAAACCATAGCAGCATGTCATCTCTCTGTAGGTAGTGCAGGCACCCTGCAAACCTAACCGACTATCATTTTTCTCGTGGCAGGCACATACACACATAAAGAGGTGCATGCACCCAAACTTGGGCACAAGTGTCTCTATAGGAGGGGGTGCACATGCATAAAAGGGTGTGCACACACCCTGAGGGGGCGCAGTATATCTATTTAATCCGGTTTTGGTTACAACTTTTTAGTGCTCCTTGTTTTGATCATATCTTTTGACTCGTTAACCCGTTTTCAGAGTTTGAATAGGCGTCGAAAAGAGAAAAAGCATAATTTGAAGGGAAATTCCAAAAGTAATATACCTTTAGTATAGTAATTTTATCACAAAACTCCCAAAAGTGCCCCGAGACCTCCAAAAATGCAAAATACTAAAAACTGTTAAAAACTACTAAAAATAGATTTCTAGAATTTTACGATTTTCTTGGTTTTCTAACTTTTGCAGGGTTCTAATAGTGGTTTATAGGTTTCCTCTTCATTAATTTCTTTTGTACTAACTTGTTTAAAAACATTTGCATCTTCATTTGTGAAATTTTGAAACATGTATGCTCTTCTCTCGCCTTTCTAGGTGATCTTGAGAATCAGAAACGTTTCACCACTTTCTTCATACTTGCAAAAATATTTAATTAGCTTTCAAAGTTGGTTAAAAGGAACTCCTTTTTTCATTATACTTAGGAATTTTCCATTTATTACAAATTTGAGTGAGATACCTTGTTGTGTATGCTCTTTCCTTGCGTCTTAGGATGATATGGGAAATCAAAAACAACATCTTATCTCCTTTATATGACGTTTTGGAAAATTACTAACCTTGGTATGTAGGACCAAAATCACTTGTCAAAGAAAGGTCAAAAAGAAAAAAAAAAACCCTCTAATACACATGTTTTCATGTAGGTTGCCAAATGGTGTGCCACTTAAAACCACATTTAAGATAAAAGATAAAAAAACACACCACTTTCATCACACTATATTGCAGGTTTCAAAAGGGTATGTCCCTATCCACTTAACTGGAACATAACCCCTTTGGCATAACACCTTAAGCTACAACAATGGGGGTGGTTCCAAGAACCCTAAAGTAATCCACCGCTGTAACCTCGTGGATGAAACAGGAAGCGCTCCGCTTACCCACTTGACTAGTTTTTCCTTGTGAGTTAGCATTACCGGTTGTCCGTATGGTGACCCCTAGTGAGAGTACACATGGATGACATTTATTTCCCACTATGCTTGAAGGGGGTAAAGTAAAGTCGAGATACTCCCAAATTAGTCATTGTGACTTTTTGGGTAAATCGCGCTCGCTTAAGACAACTTTGTAACACCTAGGTGAGAGAGCTTATTAGGGAGGCCATTCTATCTTGGAGCCCACTTTTCTAGTCCTTTGTCACGTCGAGCCATCACGAAGTGGCAACTTACTTGGAGTCTGAACCTTGTTTATCGAACAAGGCAAAGAGTCCACTTAAGTTCAATCTAAGTGCTTTTCACCATGAAAATTAGATGACGTATCTCACTTAGCTTAGCTTCTTTCTCACCTTCGGATGAGGCGAAGCTCTGCCCAAGTGGCACTTAGTTTATTTTTCATCTTTTCGATCTATACCCATGCATTCTCACTTTCCACTTTTGGGGTGAGAAGGAGCATACCTCGCGCGTCTTATCAAAGATGGTACTCACCACTTTTTTGTCCATTTACGCCCATCCATGTTTACGGCTAGGTTGTTAAACATCTAAAGTGTGTAGGTACATTTTTCATATCTTTGATAGTCCTTCAATCTTGATTTCAAGATCATCTTCACTATTGCGAGTTCGTTCATCATTTGTCTCTTCTTGAGTTGATAGTTTTTTTCGCATTCTAGTCACACAATCTAGGTACTTACATCGTGTTCTCATTTTTTTTTGAGAACGTGATATAAGTCCCTTTATTACGTGGTTACGCTACTCACACAATTAAAAAAATCCTTGTTATACTTATCACTTGGTTTCGTTTCACATCATCTAAGTCTTTTTAAAAGTGTCGATATCACCTTATATATATCGCGATAATGTTGTCTTGATACTAACACCTTGCTTGCTCGGTTAATGTATCAAGATAACGTTGTTACGTTATATCTAGTCATGACTTCCACTTTTTAGAGAACTTAGCTTTCATCGGCACTCAAACTAGTTTTAGTATACCTCATCGAGAGACTGCGTCAATACCGCATCGATACTTAGGCCTTGTTAGAATTCTAACTTGACCTACATATTGATATTGTATTGTCACTATCCATTTTAGGGTGTAGACTTGGCATAACAAAAATTCGAGTGATCATTACATCTAGGTGTTCATATGAGTGTTCTTTGATAAAACAACTACATAGCATTACATCTAGGACACACTGTGGCATATTTCAAACATCACCTCGGACGACTTGTAAAAATCATACATTTTAGGATTCACGCTAGCTACATACAAATGTTGGCTAGTAATGCCTAAAATCACAAAGATGACAACCAAATCAAATGAACATGACTTAGGAGAAAACCCTTTTGAAACCTTCCCATTTAGTGGAAACAATTTAGCACCTCTCTTTTCTCAAGTCAAGGATGCATGGAGCCATTAATTGACCATAGTGGGGAAGAGTCAGACTCTTCTGAGAGCAACAAAGATTAGACCTAGGTAGATTTGATGAACTCCTATATTATAATAGAGATCAAGTACTCGCAAGAGTCCTAGAATTAGGAGCAAAACTTCCACACGAGCATGAAGCAAAAACTAAGGTCATCAACCCTAAACTAGGAGAACAAGATTCCTCTTAGACATAGATAACCCTTTTGATGTGGGATACGCTTCCACTTCTCGGGAAACATCATGCCACTGTCGAAGGGGACCCATCACGAAGACCACACTACAAAGCTTCACGTAAAGTGAAAACTAAGCGTAAAGCTTCCCCTCCTCCCAAATTTGATGAAGAAGAGGACCCTCTTGGTTGAAGAGAGATCCTTCAAAAATAGATCTTGAAATTGAGCTAGAAAATTAGCAAACCTAGGCTCTTCAAGAAGAAACACGTACAAAGAAAAAGACAAAACTAAACCTAGTGGGTTTCACTTTGATCCATACACTGACCATACCTTTAAGGCGACTCAAGTACAACGACCGATGTCACCTACTAAAGAACAACTCATTCAGAATGAGTTACAATCAATGAAAGACATGCTTACTACCCTACAAGAGGGAAATGTGGGCCATAACAGGAAATACTTGTATGAGGAGTTGTGCCCTTACCCATTTGATAAGGACATGCTACGAAAACCCTTCCCAAAGCACTTCACCATTCCAAAATTTGACAAATATAAAAGCAAGGGTGATCCTCGGGATCACATCAAAGACTTTTATATGGCTTTCCAAGAGGTCGCATATAGCGATAATTTCTTGATATGACTCTTTCCTCGCAGTCTAGGGGCATTGGCATTAGAATGGTTCTTTAGCATACCTAAAGGATCTATTACAACATGGCCCACGCTAGTAGAGAAATTTGTTCAGCATTATTCATTCAACATGGAAAATGACATCACAATGAATGACCTCTATAATGCCAAAAAAAAGCCCCATGAGACCTTTGCAAGTTTCTTGCAACATGGCATGGCACGGCAAGCCATTTCCCTTGTGCATTGCCAAAAAAATAGCTAGTGAGCATCTTTGTTCCTAACTTAAACTCAGAAATAGCCTTCCATTTACAAATGCACTGTAGCTCTAACTTCAAGAAGTCATAGAGAAAGGCGGTCAAATCGAGAAGGCCCTCATTGCAAAGGGTACGCTTAAACCATTTGTTAAAGACAAACATGAAGCCAAATCCATAGACAAACCAAAGTTCTTTAATAAAAACAAGCATGTCATTGGTGATGGCATTACGACTCCAAAAGAGTCCAAGCCATGCAGATAGGCCCACTTTTAAAGCTCTCACAAGGACCTCATCCCAAGGCACCCACTAAATGCACATTCACACCATTAATAGAATCCTTGTCAACCATACTAAAGTAGTTAGATAATGGAAAATGGTGGAATATCCAACTATGATAGTACCATACCCAGAGGATGCTCCAAAACCTGGTTGGTTCAAAGACCATGAGTATTGCGAATTTCATCGTGTTAAAGGGCACAAGATAGATAGGTGCTTAAGACTACGTCATTACATACAAGACCTCATTGAAGAGGGTAAAATCCATAGATTCTCCCCGATTCAAGACAAGGTCCAAATGAGAAAATGGGTATTTACAAAGAGCCTTTTCCTAATCATGAAGATAAAAAGAAAAGGAAGCCAGATCATGGGAAAACCTCCAATGACTATAGAATTGCCGCTTATGTTTACCCTACTAATGATAGTCCCTTTGATTCTCTCATAGGATGTATTCACTCCTCTGATGAACATGTCAACACTATTGGATCTTAGAAAAGAGTTTTGCATAGTAGGGATGAGATGGGCTCATTTAATCATACCAGATCCCATGCCTATCCCTCAGGAAGGTCAATATAATTTGATAGATCAGTTAGAGAAAACACCTGCTAGGATATCCATTCTCGATCTCCTCAAAATATCTACTACCCATAAGAACATATTGTATAAAACATTGCAAAAGTCGGGAGTCTCTACGGATGTAGATCCCACACACCTCCAAGCCATGATTGCACACCTAGACCCTAGTGATCATATTACTTTTGATCACACCATAATCCCACGTAACAACCTAGAACACAACTTTCCCTTATACTTAGAAGTGGTGGTTACTCATCGCAAAATCAAGAGGGTACTTGTGGATGGTGGATCCAGTCTAAACATTTACACTTTGAAGTTGGTCAAATAGCTAGGCCATTCAAAAATGGATCTAGGGCCAAGACTATTACAATCACATACATATGACAATGAAGAATGAGAATCAATGGGTACCATAGTAGTTCCCATGGAAGTAGGCCCAACTTGTCATGACATGATGTTCCATGTCCTTGACTTGGACCTTCCATACAACATGCTCCTGGGGCACCCATGGATCCATGCCATGCAAGCTATTCCATCAAATTTTCATCAGTGCATCAAGTTATGTCATGAAGGTCAAGTAGTTACCATTTTGGGTGACCTGAACCATTCACACATTGTAGGGCTTTGCACAACTTCTCTCGTGTGGCTTATGAATGTCCTTCAGTGGATGTTGTTATCCCCCTACAAATGGAAGCTATTAAGAAATGGGTAGATTCTAGAGTCACTCACACCTTATAATTAAGATTTTCCTTTGTTAGTCAACCCGTTCTCTTCATGGGAGGCAACATCGGAAAAATATGGCCCAGTGAGCCATTCACTCTTGAACAAGCTTTGTTAATATCAGATTTATCAATATCTCCCAGAACAAGGGGTAAGCCTTATTTTCAGTTCAAGAGCACTCGGGAGCAGTGTCCTAAACCATTGGAAAAATTGTCTCATAGCGGTCTCCTATCTGAGGAGAAAATGTTAGAAGATCCTACTAGTAGAGTGCCAAAAGGTACCATGGCTTCATGCCATCAAGCACCCTAGTATATCAAAGGTCACCGCATGATGTTTTTCATGGGCTATAGTGGGTTTGGATGTGGCATTAATGCACAAGGTCGGCTAGAGCCTATTCCCATCCCTCATTTTAAGTCAGATAAGCATGGCTTGGGATAAGGCCTCATAACGCTCTACCCTCTGAGATTGACGCCACCTCTTCTAACATGAGGAAATTTCATCTCATTCTGATAGCGATAGATTCCCAATGTAGCCTCTATGAGGATCTTGCTTCCACTAACCTATTCCTAGATTCAGTGGTCCTTACCTTATCCGAATCCATCCCCTTAAACAATTATCAAGTAGCCCTTGTATATCCTAAACTTATAGATTGGGATCAACAACTTCACGTGCCGCTAGACTTCTTTGAAAATGATGAGGCATTTGCAGAGTTCATGGGACTCAGGGATTCTATTCCAGTTGGGGACCACAAGAAAGGATTTGCAATTCAACTAGACACCTGTGCATACTTCGGGAAGAAGCAGAGATGTGTGGATGTTTGAATAAGAAGATGGTAAGTAAGAGTACAACCACTTCTAAGAAACTTGGCAAAAAGGATAGACGGAAATCTCACAGTGACAAACTTTTTGAAACACTCATAGATAAACAAAATGAAGAGTCTATGGATGAAGTAGTTTATCCATTTAAAGATGATAATGAGCTACCACAGGAGGTCAATCTTACTCTTCCCCCTGATCCTACATGGATGGAAGATGCTTCTAAGATGCTTGTTGAGGAAACAATCAAATCAACATTGGCTCAAAAGAGCAGCCTAGAATGATAAAGTTGGGGGCTTCACTCTCAGCTCAGGAACATAAGATCTTTGTAGAGCTCTTAAGGGAGTATGCGGATATATTTGCATGGACATACATAGATATGCCTGGGCTGGACCTAAATTAGTTGTGCACAACCTCTTCATGCACCTGATGCCAAACCCATCAAGCAAAAGTTGAGAAAGATGCATCCTAAGGTGGCACTCCTTGTCAAAGAAGAATTGGAAAAACTACTAGTTGTTGACTTTATTAAACCTATCGACTATTCAGAGTGGATCTCTAACATAGTCCCTTATACAAAAGAAGCCTATCGGCATAAGAATCTACACTATTTTTTCGTGACATTAATAAGGCATGTCCTAAGGATGACTTTCCCCTACCTAACATTGACATGATAGTTGATTCCACTGTTGGTTATGAAATGTTGTCCTTAATGGATGGATTTTCGGTTATAACCAGATATGGATTGACAAAAGAAGATCAGCATAAAACAACCTTCATCACCCCTTGGGGACATTTTGCTATAAAGTCATGCCTTTCGGACTTAAGAATGTTGGGGCCACTTATCAACGAGCAATGACTGTCATCTTCCATGATATGATGAATGACATCATGGAAGATTATGTTGATGACATTTTAGCCAAATCCAAGAGCAGAGAAGAGCACCTAGAGGTGCTTAGGTGTATTTTTCAACGTGTCTTAGATTATAAGGTACACTTGAATCCCAAGAAATGTGTCTTTGGTGTTTTATCAGGAAAACTCTTGGGTTTCATAGTTTCACAGAGAGGGATAGAAGTGGACCCTACTAAGGTCACAACTATTACAGAAATGCCTCCACCTACAACTCTCAAGAAACTAGGAGTTTACAAGGAAAGATTCAAGCAATCCATCACTTCATTTCACAACTTGCGGATAAGTGTCACCCATTTACTCATTTACTAAAGAAAGACATTGCATTCAATTGGGGACTAGATTGCCAAAAGGCATTTGCATTACTAAAGCAGTACCTTGTCAATCCACCTATACTCATGCCACCTACCCCAGTGAACCTCTCCTCTTGTACATTTCTACTACCTAGTTTGTTATTGGTGCACTGCTTTCCCAATATGATCTTGAACCATAAAGAGAGAGTAGTTTACTATCTCATTCACACCTTGATTGCGTATGAGTTAAATTATCCGCAAATTGAAAAGGCCTACTTGGCAGTTGTCTTTACCTTCCAAAATATTCACCATTATCTCCTAAATAATAAAACCAAACTCATATCCAAAGTTGACCCTCTCAAATACCTTTTATCCAAACCTTCCCTCACAGGCCGAATGGCTAATTGGATCATTCTCCTGAGTGAATTTGATATTGAGTTTGTAAATCATAAATCCTTGAAAAGGACAGTATTGGCTGATCAGTTGGTAGAAGTGCCTCTACCAGGTATGGAACCTTTGTGTCTAGATCTTTCCGCCAGATGCATCTATGATGTACATTGAAGAATCCGTAGAGTGGCAGGTCCATTTTGATGGATCATTCACCTTCCATGGATCAGGAGCAGGAGTGGTGCTTATCACTCCCACAGGTGATGTCATACCAAGAGCATTCCGGTTGGGATTTCCATGCACTAATAACATTGTAGAGTATGAGGCACTCATCGCTGGCCTCAAGCTAGCTATTACTTGGAACATCAAACAACTATGAGTCATTGGAGACTCTCAACTTATCATTAAACAAGTTAATGATGAGTACAAGGTTAAAGATGAGAAACTCATTCCATATAAGAAAATGGTCAAACTTTGAAGGAGTACTTTACACAGATCATATTTGAGAAAAATCCAAGGTCACATAATAGATCCACAGATGCTATGGCTACTATTGGGTCTCTCTTGCGCATCCCACCTGAGGAGAGTAAAATGCCTTTCTTCGTAGAGCATTTACAAATGCCTACATATGATATGCCAGAGTCATGTTTGGCATGTGAAGTTGTTGGTCCATTATCCCCCTGGTATGATCCTATCTTTTGATACCTACAAGATGGCACTTTTCCACCAGACATTACTCATTCTAAAAAAAAGGCCCTTATCCACCGCATAGCCCATTATACCCTCCTAGGAGGCACCCTTTATCGTTCATGGCTACGACGGGAATCTGCTTCGTTGTTTGGATGTTACTGACTCGATCCACGCCATTAAGGAAGTACATGGTGGTATTTGTGGAGCGCACACCAACGACATGGTCTTAGCTAAGAAGCTATTGAGAGTAGGCTATTATTGGCCTACCATGGAATCAGATTGTTGTAACTTTGTAAAGAAGTGTGAACTATGCCAGAAATATGGAAACTTAATACATGCACAACACAGGCCTTGCAGCCTATTACAACACCTTGGCCATTCTCTAAATGGGGCTTGATCTCATAGGGAAGCTCCATCCTTCTTCTTCAGATGGCCACACTCACATTATCACTGCCACCAAGTATTTTACCAAATGGGTAGAGGTTTCCCTCTTACTTATGTCATCGGTGCACAAATTTCAAAATTCATCATGAACCATCTCATCTGCCATTATGGTATCCCTTCAGCCATTATCATTGATAATGGTAAATCCTTCAAGAAAAAATGGTTAAAACCTTGTGTCAACATTTCCATATTTAACTCAAGTGGTCTACCCCTATTACCCCCAAGGTAATGGACAAGCAGAGGCTACTAATAAAACCCTTGTAAGAATCATGGAGAAAATGGTCAAAGAAACCGGTCGTAATTGGCACTTACAGATACATCCCGCCCTCTGGGCCTATCGAACCTCCATCCGCACTCCTACTGGTGTGACCCCATATTCACTTGTCTATGGAACTAAAGCCATCATACCTTTGGAAGTGGAGCTTCCTCCCTTGAGAATATCTCTTAGAGACTATCTTGACAAAGATGAGGACTACAGAGTTTCTCGACTGGCAGAGTTGGAACTATTAGATGAAAAGCATATCAGAGTGCTCAATCACCTGAAGGTCTATCAAAACAGAGTATCTAGAGGATATAACAAATGCATCATTCATCGGGAATTTGATGTAGGTGATCTAGTCCTAAAGGAAAATCAGAAGAACACCATCAAGGATAGAGAAAAGAAAGGTAAGTTTGAAGCTAACTGGCTAGGCCCTTATGTGGTGGTTGCTTAAGTATGGATCAAGAGCTTATAAACTTGCATACTCGGATGGTGAAGAGCTTCCGAACCTATGAACACCATGCACCTCAAGCGGTTCTACACTTAAGCATGATGAGAATATCATATAAGAACTAAAAAAATAGAAAAAAAAAAAAAAAAAAAAAAATGGAAAATTGAGAAAATAGTAAAGAAAAAAGGTCATCCACATGTGAAAACCACACAATTGTGGCACAGTGGGTAGGTCTTTGAGTGAAAACCAGTTTCCGGCTCTCAAGGAGGATCCATCATTCACAAATTACTCTTGCCTCAAGGATGGGTAATTCTCATCACTTTCTAGGGTTAGTTTCCCTTGCTAGGTCTAGGAACCCTACCAAGTCTACCTTGCACAACCTATGATCTGGCTTGTTTTACTCTTGTATCTACATGAAGGATGTTGCCTTTGTATATTCCCATCCAACATTGGGGACCTTCACATTCCACTATCTCATACATACGCGTGTGGCATTCTACCTTTTGTATATTCCCACATCACGCTGGGGCATCCACGCTTCTTTGTTCTTGTACATTGCTTTCGAACATGACCTTAGAAAATGCAAAAACATTCAGAAAATGGATATGCAAAAATCTAAACATTCAGAAAATCTCCCTTCTAGGGATGAAGCTTTTAGTTGTCTTTCAAGATAACCCAAAAACATTAGAAAATATATCAATGTTGTCCTACAAAAACAAAGTAGTGGTTAAATTGCTTTTAGTTGTCAGTTTGTATAGTTTTGGTTGTATATTTAGTTTTGTTAACTTTTTCTTATGTGTTTCTTTACTACACATTTGTTTGTTATCACATCTATCATCTATCATTCATCACATATAACATCATTTACTACATCATATATACAAAAATGCTAAGTATTACATCATGCATGTATGCTAAGCTAATCATCACATATCGTATCATCAATGGGGGCAAGAGGGGTTGCGCATGATCAAAAATCTATCCCCCCACACCAATATCATCTAGTATCATCCCAAGTGCTAGCATCTACCAGAATATCTCATGTAAAGACATTTGATATCATCTACACCATCTGGGGCATTATTTTCACCTAAGCTTATCTCTTCACCAATGGGGCATGTTTAAATGTTTCAATTTCTTTGTCTTCTATTTTCTATCGTCATAAAATTGTTGTTGGCCCATTTGTCTCTCATTTGAGGCATTTTCTTGCACCATCTCGCTATCTTTGCCTTGGGGCATTTTCATGTGTTTTTTAAATTTCAATCTCTTAAATTCTTCATGGATCACCTTAAAAATTATAAAACCATCCAAAAATCTAAAAAAAATCTTAAACATCTTTGAAAAATGGACTAAAATTGGTAATCAATCAATTCTGGAAATTTGTTTCTCTTGCATATTGCTTTTCATCGATCTCATATCTTCTCCATTTTCATTGTTTTGCAAACAATGATCTTGGGATCATCTTGATCTACCATTTACAAAAGCTACGCTACTTACTTTGTCATTACTTCATAAACATTTGGGATTATCAGCTTGATAAAAAATATTTTTTTGCATGCAATTACTTTTCAATTGACCCAAGTGTCCTCCATCCTTTCCCTTGCATGTAAATTTTCTTGGGGCATCATTCCTACCCTTGTCATTTATCAAAACATTTAGGATTACAACTTGATAACAAAATATTTGTGAACTTCTTGGTTTGAGTGTGTGTTTGTACTTATTTCCTGTTTAGTTTGTGTACTTCATGTATTTCCATATCATGTATGTTGCATGGAGTTAGGCATCTTTCACTTTCTCGTATTGCATTGCTTTTTGTATGTTGCATGGAGTTAGTGCTTTTAGTAATGGACATTTGTTCGTATATGGATTTTCATGTCATACTACACCTTTGTTCATTCTTTGTAATAAAGACCGATGATGAGGATTCTAAGCAAAATGATGATTATGCATTGTTTTATAAAGCACTGGTTTGTGGATAGCTCAATATCCCTTTTTCCTTGTTATTTTCTCATCTCCTTTCTTCTCGATTTCTCTCCTCCTTTTCTTTTCGATCATCGATCGAGTTCTCCTATCACCCCATCGACACTCGAGGGGGCATCCTTCATCCTATTAATTTTTCTTCTACCCCTTCAAAAAATTTCTACCCATTTGTACTTGTCTACTTTCTTTGAAGTGACGTAGCTTACGTCACCCCAAAGAGGGGAAAATGTAGACACCTATAGTTTGATCAAAGCACTATTTTCCCTAATATTTCCCTAACTAGTCCTCTTCCTGACAAGTTGGCAACACCTCGTCAGTTAGATCTATCTAACTCCCTTTGTTCGACACTTTTATGGTCTTTTTCCTCTCATTAATCAATTAAATAGGTTATAATAACCTCTTCTTGGCTAATATTCTCTTCTTTACCACCTCTATTAGCTCCTAGAATATCAATCCACTTCATTGGATTGATTAGGCCTTTCAGAACCCTCCTAGAAACCTAATTTCTCTCTAAATAGGATTAATTACCCTCTAAACATGGTTAGCTAGTCTTAACCATGATCAACCTCTCTCTAAACCTAGTCAAATCTTACTTTGACTTGCTAATTAACTTGTTGACTCCCTTTTAGTCCCACATGCACCAAAAATCCTCCCATTTCCCAAATGGAAAACTATAAATAGCCCACTACCCCCTCTCATTTCTAAGAACACTTCTTCCCTCTAACCTAAACTATAGTATTATTGCTAGGATTAGGAGTTTTTATTGAGCTATTTTCTTTGCTTTTGCATTTCTATCACACAACATGGAGTAAATGGGAAGAACCATTGGCCTTGAAGCCATTAATGGTGAGATCCCATTCTCTTGAAGCATAAACTGATTTCTTAGATCCTTTTAGGTTCATTTACTTTAAGCTTTCAAGAATAGAGGTTAACTTCATTTGTTTAAATTGCTTGTTTACTTATAACAAAGAATATCCACAATAGATTTACGATTTTCAAAAATGTATGTTATCCCATGACGATGCCTTGCTTCTCCAAAATTTCCCGATGTCCTTACCAGACCGGCCTTAGAGCTGGTATAGTGCTTTACCTAGGCACTCTATATTCTCATTCAATCAATTAGCCTAGGTTTTTCTCGATCATTTCTCCATCAACATTGTCAAGAAGGTTACCATGACTGACTTGTATTCGTTACGCCAATATGAAGACGAGTCTATCACAGATTGTTTCATGTGTTGGTAGAGCCTTATTAATCAAATTGCTTTCCAATTAACTTAAACTAAAGTAATAGAGTTGTTTACTATGGAGTGTACCAGGACATATCTCCCCAAATCTCTAGGTTCAAATGTTTCAACATTTGACGAGGTGTTCACCATGGATCGAAACTTGAGATTTTTTCCTTGAGGAGGAAAAGCTTAAGTTGCACAACAAGAGCGCTCTATTTCAATAGTATGACTCTTCTTCTTCTTCTTCTTCTTCTTTGAAACCACAAAACAATCATTCCAAGGAAAAAGGATCTCGCCAACACGGTGGTTCTAACAAAACAACCGAAATCACCTCCTAACCTCTCACCTATTCAGAATTTTCAATATAAATATGAATAGAAACGTTACAATTCTATAGAGAACCTTATTCCTCTCTCGTTAGAAAATATTTTACAAGTTGGAGCTATCACCCTTCCACCTATCAAACTACGTGATGGTCTTGATACTTCTCATCCTTTTCACGGCTCCGGTATAACGAACATGAATTTTGTACCTATCATAATGTTAGGGGACATAGTGATGCCAACTCAAAACATTCAAGAACATTGTCTAGGACATGTTAGATAATGGAGATCTCATCCTGATAACCCTAACACGATGACAAATCATAACCTTCATATCTTTAATAAGCCTTTCCTAAACCATACTTCTTCATCAAACTAAGATGGTGTGAACTCTTTTGATGACATCAATTTTCACAAAATTCATGCCGTCTTTGACCCATTACTTATCCCTTCTTCTCAATTTCATCCTATCTCATCTATTGAGAAAATTCTTTTGTGAACTCCTCTACCCATGGAGGAGCCTATATCACCTAGTCCTTCATCTATAGAGGAGCTTACCCCACTTATCCCTCCACCTATCGAGGAGCCTACCTTGCCTACTCATCTACCTATGGAGGAACATACCTCACGCATTCCTCTACCCACGGAGGAGCTAAGCTTACCCACTCCTTTACCAATAGTTGAGCCTACCTTACCCATTCATTCACATACAATGAAGCGTGCCTTAATTACTTCTCTACCCACAAAGGAGATGACTGTACCCAATGTTTTACCTACCAAGCCGCCTACCTCACCTAATCCTCTACCCAAAGAGGAGCCCACCTTGTCCACTTTACCTAATTTTCTACCCAAAGAAGATATCGCTTTGCCCACTCCTTTACCCATAGTTGATCCTACCTCACCTACTCCACCCATGAGAGGAGCCTACCTTACCCACTCATTTACCCATACAGATCCCGTCTTACTATTTCCTTTACCCATGACAAAATTAGCCTTACCTATTCTTCTACCTATAGAGGAAGCCATTATACCTACACTACCTACTCGAAAAGGAGCCACTTTTCACGATTCTCCCCGTTGCTTCTTCTTATCTCAAGGCCTTCAAAGACCCCGCCGCTCTTCTTACCTCGCTCTTACCTACAGAGTCGAGGCTAAGACCTTCCCCTGTCTCACAAATATAGGGATCACCACCAAGTCATCATTATCTTCCTCTACCTTAAAACCATTCTCTCATTTGGTCGAACAATCAAGTATGTTGATTACCCTACTCTCTCTGAGGAGCATTAGAATCCCCATTTCTACCCAAATGCCGATGTCTTCCACCTATATCTCGACCACCTACCCAAAAATATTCAAATCAACCAAGACTATCACACATGAATTTGTAGCATCATCCTCTTCCTCATCAACACCTTCATCACCCTTACCTTCACATTTCATTCTACCCACACCTCCGATATCTCCTACACCTTCACCTTCACCTTCACCTCTACCATCAATTTTAGGCCCACATCCTTCTATTGTGGTTAACCTACCTAAGAGGAATATCCAACCTTTTAGGTTTCGTATGCCCGTATCACCTACACCCAATCCTTCACCTTCACCTTTACCTTCAATCTTAGGCCCACATCCTTCAACCTTGGTCAATCTACCACATTACCAAGCCAAACCAAAACCGTGGCAACCCATACCTTTTCCTTCGCCTCCCGTTTAGCCTACACCTCCTACATTTCATTTACCTTCACTATTTATGACACCCCCACTTTCTCCTTGGCTCATGCGAACACCTACACCCTCTAAGTCTACACTTATGCCTACATCTCCTATGTCATCTTTTCCTTACACGATGTTCCTCCACCTTTACCCAAGAAGGCACAACCAAAACCCAAACCTTCACTACCTACCAAAAAGGTAGTTTCACCCACAAAGTCTTTCATTTCACCTTCCTCACCAAGTTCGACCACTTCTTCGTCAAGAACTACCTATACCTCTCATTATGACCCTTTGACAGATCCCACTCTAATATCCTCATTCGGTTGTTAAAAACCTCTACCATATCACTTCCACCTATCCAAATTTTTACGACCCCCTCAAACCTAAACCAATATGGTTTGATGAGACACATAGTTATGCTCATCATCACTCACTAGGGCATGATTTCAAGAGTTATAAGGCTCTTAAATCCATTCTCCTTCAACTTTACGATTCTCGCTAATATCTTCGATGAAGATGATCTATCGACGAAGATTCCATTCCTTCTTTTCCCATCGCCAAACCATTACCCCAAATCCCATTCTAAAACCTTTTCCTTCATATCCACCTAATTCTCAACAATACGCCCAAGTTCCTTCTCCTCATATATTTGAAATAAACAAGGTGTCTATGGCCACTCTGTCACAACATGCGAAAGGGAAGGAAAAAGTTGACAACCCTTCCACTTCACCTTCACCCACCATTCCACCTGCACCTACCCCCATGGTAACCATTTGTGGACTAGCCTATCCTCTTTATCGACAAAGTCACACATCACTCTCTGATTAAACCATTTCATCAATCTCCCCACGATGTCCTTGCCCCCCAGCTTAGGGATTCTCGCCTCATTTTCCGCTACACCTTCCACATCTACCTTATCTACCCCTTTTTCCACTACAACTTTTTCATTTACCCAACCTTACCCAACCAACCATAACCAACCTAACCCAATCCCGACTCAATCTCACTTACCTAACCTACCATAATCTACCTTACCTAATCTAACTTCAATCTACCTCATCACAATCAACCTTTCCCAATCTTACCTAACCATCGTACCATAATCTTATGCAACCTAATCTTTGGGGACTCATCATCCAAACTCTCATCACCCTTTGCCTACCCACAATGGGTTTCTAACATTTTCACAATCACACAAACAACTAGTCGAATTAGTAAATGGGGAAAGTTTTCTCCTATTTGCCTTCGACCTTATATCCTACCCATATCTATGGATCAGAACTTACCATTTATCTTCTCTCGAGGTAAACCCAAACCTAAGCCCCTTAATACCTTGCATCTTTAACCATTCTATCATTGAATAAAGTACTGACATCACTTTATGCCTCATCTACGGTCATCCTCGAGTGAACCTATACCTCCACCCACCTCTTTTAAGGACCAACGACTCAAACAAAATTGTGTGATCATCCGTCACCATTTAGCCTTATATCTGAATATGAGTATCATGACTCTACTCATGGATACTTTTTTCCTTTTCGGAGGTAATCCCATGGTCATTTGTCACTTGAAACCTCTCTTTCATAGCTAACCTTTTTTGTGCTATGCTTTTTCCTTCCTACAAGAGGCCTATACTCCTTTATACTCTTGTCCATGACTTGAAGTCCAAAAATGAGCAAAAATATATGGGATACAAAAAAAAAATTCTATGCCTTGAGTCAAACTTCTCACAAATAGTTGATGCCCTCAAATAAAATCTATGATTCTCTCTTGCTGCTATAAATAGACTCGCTCCTCAAAGGACAACTATAAAAATCTACCCATATTGGACTTAGTCTATAAAAAAGAAGACCATTTTCTCGTAAAAACAAAAATAATCTCAAGCTTCCCGCATCAATCAACTTCTATCAAAGACCTCAAGGAGATATTCCATCACAATATAGAATTCCCACATTGATAAGTCTATACATGCCTAAAGAAAAATAAAAATCAAAATCAAAAGTCAAGAAAAATACAAACTTCTTGTAGTGGACTTTCCTATCTTGGTTTTGGGTATCTTGTAGAAGAGGCATGTTGTCCCAAAACAAGGTTACGCTAACCAACCAATCTACCTTACCCTCTTTTATTTCCTCCTACATACTCAAGGAACGTGGTGGCGCTCATGCGACACTTCATGATCATGTAACTTCTTTCACCCTTATACCTATCGATCATGCAATGCCTCTAGAGGTTTATGTTCATAAGCCTATCTTGGGTATGCCGTTATGGTCCTTGAAAACTATGGAGCATTGTGTTTCTTTTCGCTTCATCTCGACCACTTATTGATCCTCCAACAGACGAGACCTTTGACATCTAATGCCTTGGCATTCTTCTTACCCACCTATACCTATATCACTCTTCTTTCATGCCTTTAATGTTCAATCAAACCTCATCATACATCAACCTTACAACAATCGACCTTGCCTAATCATGCCCAGTCTACCTTGCCCAACCTTACCCAATCTTACCTAATCAACCTTACCCAACCTTACCCGAATCTACCTCGCCTAATTTTACCCAATTAACCTTATCCAATCATATCCAATCTACCTTGCCCAATTTTACCCAATCAATCTATTGTACCTAATCTAATATCACCCAACCTTACCTAACCTTGCCCAACTTAATATCAATCAAACTTACCTATCCTTGTCCAATTTTACCCAATCAACCTCAACCAACCTTTCCTACCTTACCTTACCCAATTCAATTTACCCAACCTTATCATAATTTACCTCACCCAATCAACCCAACCATGCCTAAAACTAGTTTCCATAAAACTTATAACTTGGAAATTTAGCCCAAACATGCCTACATCTATTTTCCATAATACCAATGTACATTGGAAACCAAATTAAAATAACCCACCTCACTTAACCTTGCCCAATATTACCTAATTTACCAATTTTACCCGACCTTGCTTAATCGCCCTTACCTAACTTACCTTGCCCAAACCAACCCAACTTACATATGACCATCTTATTCCTCCCTATCCTATGGGAGAACTACATCGACCTGAGGCCCTTTCTTGAGGGCTATGTAGGCAGCACTTCAAACCCTTCGAGGTTATCTTGGCCACCCCATCTAGTTTCCATAAAACCAGTAATTTGGAAATTAAACCCAATTCAACCCACCCATGCCTACATCTCGATTTCTATAAAACCAGTAACTTGGAAATTTAACCAAACCAAAACCAAATCCATGACCTTACCCATACAAACCCTACCCATTTGACAATTGAACTTGCTTACTCACTATGTCGTGCGATAGTGCTACCTACGTCGTTTGGCCTACCGACCTTACCTTGTCTTATTTTGTGATGTTTATCCCGACCCAACCAAACCTTTTGGTGTTTTGGAACCACCTAGCTTGTTCTTGCACCTAGCCTCATTGTGTTTCCAAGAGCTACTTCCTATTCCTAGGATACCTGCACCACATCAACCTTGTTTGGATAAACCTCTCGACCTCTCGATAAGTTAGATTTTTGGACTCTTCAACCTTGTGCCTTGTTACATTCTAAGTGTGTGTGTGTGCATTTGATTGCCCCTTCCTTTGAACTTATCCATGCCCTTACCTATGTTCCTTCACCTTACCCACAACCTTACCCAACCTATGCCTAACCGACTTCGCCCATTTGACACTCAATTTTTCTCACTCGATTTACCTTGCAATGATGCTAACCGTGTTTCTTAGCCTACGAGTCTTACCTTTCCTATGTCGTGACATTTATCTTGACCAAACCAAACCTTTTGGTGTTTTAGAACCACCTAGCTCATTCCTACACCTAGCCTCAATATGTTTCCATGGTCTACTTCCTATGCATAGGACACCTAGACCATAAAACCTCGTTTGGATAAACAATCGACCATTTGACTATGTAGAGTTTGCGAGATCTTCAACCTTGTGGCCTTGTCACATTCGAGCATGTGTGTGCATTTGAATGCCCCCACCTATTACCCACACCTTATCATCACCTACACCTACGCCTACACCTTACCCCATTTTTCATCACCTACTACCTTATCAAACCCATCACTAATTCTCGCTTGCTATTTCATCAGATCCTAGTTTAAGGGGGATCATGTTCACCCATACCTAGGGAAACCTAACCCTTTACCTATACATGGGGAAACCTAACCTGAAACCTAACCTTCACGTATACCTAGGGTAGCCTAACCTACAACCTAACCTTCATCCATACCAATACAACCTAACATTCACCCATACTGTCACAAAGTCCCCTTCACCTAGCCTAACACCTAATTACCGAACCCTTCTACATATTAGTATTAATTTACTTAGCCCCTAATTAAATTAATCCTAACCCCATGACCCCTCACCACATCACCAATTAATTTAATTACCTTTATTAAATTGAGTTTACCCCACATTTACAACTCACCTTGCCATCTCTTCATGCCGCATTAGCCCTCCACCTCACCCTAGATCTATTCAAGCCTATTAATGACCCTAAACCTAGTCCACACTTATCCTAACTACTTAAGACCATTTCCAACCCTAACTAATCAAGACATATCATTCCTCTAACTAACTTCCCACTCCCTTTAATGTCATTAAACACCATTGTCCCACAACCGACAAAAGACAATGCCTAATTTGGGAGAATAAGCCTATTTTTGGCAAACTTGATCCATTCTCCTTAACCGATGCCAATTATTCCTCAGTTGGTGCCGATCACATAACCACCATAAGTTAGTTTAAATAACAATTTCAAACTCATTTTATGGGTTCTTCATTGGTTCTTTAGGTGGCACTTCACTAGTGGGATTCCTCTTGACTCTGGCATTCAACTCTCTCGCATCCCAACAAACTTGCAAGTATCTACAGAGCACCTTTACAACAGCCAAAACCTATTCTAATCATCAACGAACAGATCTAAAGATTGGGTGTACTCACCAGAAGAACTTATGCTCGCTACATTAGTTCGCACCACCATGTTCGCCGAACCATCACCATCACCTATACAACACTTGCATTTAAGCAAGTATTATTTCTTCTTTTTTGCCATTCGTGTCAAAGATTAATCATTTACTTTTTATTTTCTTTCTTCTACCTCCGACCATTTCCATATCTTATTTGTAGCACCTTTACCCAACCACCTACTCAATAAGCCTTCAAACCTTCCCCCAAACATCATTTTAGCATCCCGAGTCTTTCTTAAACTCCCACTACCTAGTCTAAGCCTTCTCAACTCTCTGTGCAATCATAGAGAGTCCCAAAACCATCCTTTTTAAAATTCTAATTGTATTTCCCCTACCAATGTTGGTCACCCAACCAAAGATCGGTTATACCAATCTATCGGCGTCGATCACCTTACCCACACCGGTCTCTTTGCTAATAAAATTGAATAATCAGCAACCTCCTAAACCTTCCCAAAACCTTTCCAAACTTCTCAAAATATTTCCTAAACACCTAAATGCCCAAAATTAAACCTTCCTAACCCTCTGTAGGCAATCACAAAGGACCCAAAATACCCATTTGCCAACCTTGTCTCCCATTTGCCCCCCTACCGGTGATGGGTTAGTACCCAACCGTGTTGGGTCTCTCGTGCCTGACAAATATTTAAAACCAACGAGCCTATAAGTTACCCAAAATCATCCCAAATCTCACCTAACCTTTCCTAGATCTTATTTACATCTCTACACACTGTAGGGCTAGACCAACAAACCACCCATTTTAGATTTAGTCTTTTATGCCTTTATTAGATTAATTCGCTTATTGTTTTATATAAGATGCCTAAATTATATCAACTACAAAGTGGTTTTTATTTGTTTACGTAATTTCTTTACATTAATTTGTATTAAAAACAATGGATCGACAACCATCTAGGAAGTATAACACTTCTTGGATCTAACATATGCTAGGCACTCCACTTTGTCGGTTATTGTTTAATTCTATTTGGTGGTCTTGTTGTGATTCTTATATAGGCCATTCGTCCTAGCCAAAGGGAATCTCTCTAAAATCTGCCTCGTCTACGTGCACAACCTTATTTCTTCGTCTAATAGGTAAACCTCCTCGCACATACCTCTTATTTGTTTTATCACACACTTTACGGTGAAACAATTTAGGCATAAATAATTCTATTATAGACATTGTTGGATTAATAATCATCGATGTCAAAGGAAGCTAAAGGAGCTAGCAAAAAAATTGTTGGAAGAAATTTATTGTCATTGATGTGAGAGGATTTTTTCTATTTGTCCGAAGCTTAATGCGACAATGCTTATCATTCGAGCTCACCTACAATGTTGACTCATTCGGATATTGGTCACAATGTAGCTCATTCAAAGCTTGAATAGAATGAAGCTTAGAACAAATTCCTATCATGTGGATCTCACCTAGAATGTTGACTTGTCTCGGAGCTTGGTCATAATGTATCTCATCTAAATCTTGTCTAGAATGAAGCTCACCATAATGCTTGTCATTTGGAACTCCCAAAGTGTATCTCATTTAGAGCTTTCTTAGCATGTTGACTCATTCGGAGCTCGATTGCAATGTAGCTTGTCTACGATGGCTTAGAATGAAGCTTAGTCACAATTCTTGTCATCTAGATCTCGTAGTATATCTCGTTAAAATCTCACCTATAGTGTTGGTCATCTAGAGTTAGGAGTATAAATGGTCTGGAGGTAGTGATATATATGATAGGAACTCATAATTCATATCGACCGTAGCTCACTTGCAACATAGCTCATCCGGATCTAGAAGTATAAATTGTTTATAGCTAGGCATAGGTCACTTGTATCATCTAAAAAATCATTATTCATGGAAAATCACACCATTCTAAGGTGTTAAAGAAAATTATTTTTATGTGCATGTAGGCTAACTATTCTAAGGTGTTAAAAATAGGTTCATGATGGTGGTTGTGTGGCCAAATATCCTCTATTTTGATGACCCTCCTTTATTTTGTATTGACATTTAACTTATAGAATGACCCATGTTTGGCTCTAAGGAAGATATACATGTATAAAATAAGATATAGTTATAATGAAGATAGTGTGCTTGTGAGAAGAAAGATTGAACTAATGAGAGGAGAAGAGAGGAGTGACTAATGAAGACATCCTTTTAAGTCTCAAGAATATTTCTAAGTATGGAGAAATGGTGAATTTTTTAAGCTAAGGTAGATCTCTCGTGGAGAAAATGGCGAATTGCTAAGGAAGAAGAAAATGTGAATTAAGGAGAAGAGGAAAAATTGTTGTGTGGGAGTGCATGAGTGAATGCAAATAAGAGAAAGTGAAGCAAGTGGAATAGATGTGTGGAGTGTAATCTGTAAAGACATATCATTAAAAATCAAGGAAGAGTTCAAAAGGATAAAAGAAGAAAAACAATAGATCATTCAAAGCATATTTCCAAAAGGGAACATCAAAGAAGAAGGGGAGAGGGAGATTCTTTGAAAAATAGTAAAAATAAGAAGGAAGAATAAAATATAAAGTAATATGATTAGAACAATGTCCATGTTGAAATTATGATTTGATTTCCATCTTCAGTTCAAGAAACAACTACAAAAGATGAAATTTTGTATTGTTGGGGTTAGTGCCTCATAAAATTAGGGATTGGTATCTATAGTGAGTTGGTGCCTAGGAAGTGGCTAAGTTGGTGCTTAACATTGGGGATTGGTGTCTCCATTAGGTTGGTGCCTACAAAAAATTGTAAATAAATTAATTTTGTGAATGGATTTGGACAATAGATCTAAGCGAGTCTTTTTCTATGTGGTTTTTTATCGAAAGGGTTTCCACATAAATCAGGTGTTTCATAATTGTTGGATCTTTTATGATTAATGTTGTTGTGGATTTTAAAATTTTAAATGAGTAAAAATTATAGTATCATATGCACCCTCCTCTTAGTATAAGTGTGTAATCTTCAATTGGTATCAGAGTGGGTTAATTCAAGAGTAACTTAATAGCTAGAAGGTAGATCTCAAGAAGCACACATGGAGAGTCAAGAAGGATTCTCCTCAAATAAATATCCATTATTTAATGGAACTAATTATGATTTTTGGAGTATAAGGATGTGCACATATTTAATGGATCTTGGGTTTGACATTTGGTAATCTGTTGTAAGTGGTTATGCAGCTCCAACAACTCCTCCAATAGATCAAGCTGGTAAGAAGGAAAGTGTGAGCAATAAAAGGATATTAATGCAATATTGTGTGGTTTTTTGTGAATTAGAATTCACTAAGGTGATGCATTACGGTTCAACCAAGGATATTTAGGATAAAATCACAAACATATCTGAAGGAGATGAAAAAGTGAAGAAAGCAAATCTCTAAACACATAGAAGTCAATTTGAGGGTTTGAAGATGAAGGATGATGAAAAATTATAGCCTACCTTCTTCACGTGGATGAAGTTGTCAACACCATTAGAAGGATTGGAGAATAAATTAAAGATGAAATTATTATGAAAAGGTGTTAAGATCTCTACCTTTGATATTTAACATGAAAGTATCTCGCCATTAAAGAAATGAAGAACTTAAGCACCCTAACAACGAATGAGTTGCATGGGATTCTCATAGCATATGAGATAAGAAATGAAAAAGATAAATCATCTAAGCATGAGACAACCTTCAAAAATCAAAGAAGTTGAACAACAAAAATCTCGAGCCATGTGGATACTCAAGCAATGAGTCGACAAACAAGAAACTCATTTTTTCAGGAAGCTAAAGAAAGGATATGGAAAATACAAAGGTAAGTTACCCTTCAAATGTTTTAATTATGGTGAAGTAGGACATTATGCTACTATATGTCCTATTGAAGAAATAATTTTTCGCAGATAGATTATTATTTTTCATCAACAAATGGGGCTAATACCCTCGCTCTTGTATGGAAAGGCTCCCATTATTGAATGCAAACTATGTAAAAATGTGGGGTGGTCATTTGGCCGGGATCACACATGAACACTCCACTAAACATATGGAAAGTGCTTGTACAGAGTACAAGGGAGGAATTTTCTAGGAGGAGAGGTAAAGGGTAGTTGGAGAAATAACGGGAGAGGGTTAATGCCGTGAGTAAGCTTACAAAATTCACATACATCAACCCGACTAGGTCCACATTCAATTAGAAGAACATAAAATGCTAAAACTAAAAATCATAGAAACAATTTTTATTGATTCATTTATCAAAGGAACCAACTCCTTTCTTAATTTTACAAGATCATCATGTTTACAAAGTTAGAAATTAGAGGGAGAGAGAGTGGTGAAGTAGTCAGTGGCGGTTAGCACATGAGTGTGACCAGCACTAGAAACAGGGTTGAGTGCACCAATGAAGTCCAGACCCCACTGTTGAAATGGTTCCTCAATCACAACTGGCTTGAGAGGCAAAGAGGCCAATTTAGGTCTTCCCACAAAGGTCTGACAAGCCTCGCATTTATCCACCCACTTGGATGCATCTCTGAACAAGGAAGGCCAGTAATATCCTCCCCGGAGTATCTTGTGAGCTGTGACTGTTGATGAATAGTGCCCTCCACATGTCTGATCATGAAAAGCTGAGAGCAACTTTCTCTGTTGTTCCTTGTCCACACACTTCAGAAATCTCCCATCTAAACCACGCTTGAACAAGGCATTTTCCCACAGTACATATTGTGCTGATCTCAATTTAACAGTCCTCTTTTCCTTGGTAGTTAAATGAGAGGGGCATTCCCCATAGGTGAGAAAATGGGCGATGTCAGAATACCATTCATCGATCGAACTAAGGAATAGAACAAAGAGGAATGTCGACTTTCTCCTCCAAAGAACTCATGTTTGGCTCCTTCAGCAATGAGCTCACAAAGACCTTTTCCACGAACCAGCTTGGTCGGTTTGATATCAATGTCATACTCCTGGACTTTAGCCACCCAGTTTCCTCTCTTGGACCCAAATTCTTGCTGTGTAAGAATTGACTTAACAGTTGTATCTGGAACCAGCACCATAGAGTGAGAGTTGAGGATATAGAAACGGAACTGCTTGACAGCTTTGACTACTGCAAAAGCATGCTTCTCCATCATGGTGTATTTTAGCTCATGATTCTTCAGGATATAGCTCATGAAGGCAATTGGTAGCTCATGTTTATCAGAATCTTCTTGGGTTAAGACACAAATGTGGTATTATCTCAGTAGCATAGCAATAGATGATGAAATCTTTGTTTGAAATCGTGATGTGCCAAAACTGGAGTTTTAGCAATAGCTTTCTTGATACCCTCAAAGGATTCCTTTCCTTCAGAAGACCAACCAAATGTTTGCTTCCCTTTCATCATCTGAGAAATGTTCAAAGTTAATTCAGCAAAATCAGGGATGAATCTTCTTAAAAAATTGATCTTACCGAAGAAGGAATGCACGCCTTTTTTACTGGTTGGGAGAGGAATTTGCTGGATGGCTTGAACTCGTTCAGGATCAATCTTAATACCATCCTTGGAGACGATGTGCCCTAATAGTTTTCCTTCTGTAACACAGAAGACAGATTTTTTAGGATTTAAAGAAATCCCATGCTCTCGGCATCTCAGCAGAACCGTTTCCAGGTGGTCGAAGTGATCCGCTCTTGTCTTTGAAAACACTGTCAGGTCATCAAGGTATATGACAATACATTTCCCTTTCAAGCTTCCAAAAGCCAGATCCATAGCTCTCTGGAAAGTGGCACCAGCATTAATCAGCCCAAAAGGCATTCTCTTGTAGGCAAAGGTACCCCAAGGAGTGGTGAAGGCTGTCTTGTGTTGATCTGCAGTATCAACCTCTACCTGATTGTATCCCGAGAATCCATCAAGCATAGATAACATTTCAGATCCTTGCACGCTTGTAATATTTGATCCATCATAGGCAAAGGGTAGTTATCTTTCAGAGAAGCCTGATTCAGGTTCCTGAAATCAACACAGATGCGGATCTCACCATTTTTCTTCCTAACAGGCACTATATTTGCGATCCATGTCGAATGGTGAATGGGAAAAATAATTTTAGCCTTCAACAACTTCTGGATCTCCTGAAAGATGGTGTCAGCTATTTTTGGATTGTACTGCCTCTGCTTCTGCTTGAAAGGCTTAATTCCTGGTTTGAGGGGAATAGAATGCTGCATATCTTTTGGCTTGAAGGCTTTTAGATCTTCATAAGAATAAGCAAGAACATCCTTATACCTCCTTAGAAGATCAATTGCTTTTCTCCTCTCGTCGGTTGTGCAACATTTTCCAATATTTACTAGCTTGGGGTCAGTAGAACTCCCTATATCAATCTTATCATACTCAGCTGATTGCTGAGGTCCAGTAGAAGCTTTAGATTTCACATATCTGTCATGTTTATCAAACAACTCCTCCAAACTCACCAAACCTTTGGGAATCTTGTTTCCTTTGAGTTTAATGCATCCTTCCTGATCTGTTTCTTCTCCTTGGGTGACAGGATGGTCGAGAGAACACACTCTCACGAGGCGAGTTGTCACTTCCTCAAAATACGCTTATTCGAAATTACCCTTGAGTTCCGGAAGGAAAGAAAATGCTGGTCATCGTTGAAAACTTGCCGCTTATTGGTATTGTCGGTACACTAGGCCGGGTGGACCATTTCAATAGTGAACTTATCCCGAGAGAATTCGGGATGGGGAATCAATAGTGACCCCGAGACAGCCAAAGAATCAGCCTCACGTTCTTTTCTCTAGGTATTGCTTGAATGGAGAAAGCATCAAGGAATTCAATTGAATCCCAAACTGATTCCGTAATGCTTCACCTCCCATTTTTACCCGAAAAGGCTTCGACTTGTTTCACAATCAGCTCTGCATCACCACGAGCCGAGAAGATTTTTTACACCTCGTTCTTTGGCCACTTGCAGTCCAAGAATGAGAGCCTCATACTCTGCTGTATTGTTAGTGTTTTCGAACTGCAACTTAAATGAAAAAGGGTGTAGGCAGCCTTCAGGTGACACTAGCAGGACACCAGCTCCAGAACCAGCCGAGGAACAACTTCCATCAAATTCTAAAACCCAAACACCATTGGGATCTTTAGGTGATACTTTGGAGGGTTGGATTTCATCAGGGGACAGAATCATGTAATTACCATGGCCCATATCCTCATAGAGTATTTGTGCCTTAGGATCATCCGTTTTCTGCACAATATACTCAGATTGTTTCTCAGCAAGCAGCTTCTTCATGTGTCCATTGACAGGTATGAGTGCATGTGACCAATCCATTTGAATCTCTCCACCCACATCTTTACAGAAGTTCCTACTTAGCAACATTCCATAAGAAGGAGGAATGTCTGCTACTAGGATGGTAGCCAAGACTTTCTTTTCAGGTAAAGCAGCAAAAGCCACTTGTGCATCTTTAATCCTTCCAACCAAAGGCACTTCCTTACTTTCCATGGAGTAGCAAGATCCATAAGTACGAGTGAGGGTCAAGCCTAAAGCATGAGCTACTTTAGCAGGCATCACATTATTTGAGGCTCCTGAATCTATGACACATTCTTGATCGAGCCTATGGCCACTATAAGAAGTGTTACATAAAAGGCTTGATTTTGTCACCGGGCTAGGTGACAAAGAATACTGACTAGGCAGTGGTGCGTATGGAGGAGTGGGCAAAAGGCCTTTAGAGGTGGTCTTGGAATGGGAATTAACAAATTGGATCATCTTGGCAAAAGCTTTGGGATGAGTTTGGTAGTATTCAGCTTCTGAAATTTGAACCTTGGTCCTTTTTAGGTGATCAACAATATCAAAGGATCCAGAGGTGGATGGACCATCATCATTTGGAATTCTAGGCTTATCAACTTTAGGAGAAAAAGAAGGAACTTTGCTAGTAGGATTGACAGGACTTACCTTTGGTGCAGATGAGGTAGGGATAGGAGATCCTCTTTTGGCAATTACAGGAATAGTTGCTGGCTGCTCCTTAGATTTCTTCATGGGCTGTGTTACTTTCTCCTTCTGCCTTGTCTGTTCTCGAGTCATGACAGCAAATGATTCACTGTTCATATCTGCTACCACTTCATCATAGTCATCTCCATCATCAGTGCCTTCGGTGGTAAAGAAATTAACCCGAGATCCCTCAAGTTCTTCCGCCTCATCATCAAATTCCTCCAGGAACTCCTCACGAGCTTCATCATCCACATCATCATCTGGCTCTTCAACTTCACAGGTTGCATTCACAGGAACTTTAACAGGAGGTCCTTCAAGTGCTAGTCTTGTGTGAGGAGCAGGCAAACGATTTCTGGGCTGAAAATTTCTTCTTGGAACATCTGCATACGGGGCATGCTGAGCCAATTGTTTCTTTATAGCTACTAGATCATTTGCAAGTTTCTGGACTAATGGATCAGTATTGGGTCCAGAGGTGGAAGAGGAAGAAGCAGCAGATTTAGATTTGGGAGGATCTCTTCTCAACTTCCCTGACATGATCAAGTCATCCTCGACACTAACACCAGGGGCTTGATCCGTAACTAACGTTCCGAGATTAGCCCTTCTTAGAGCATAACTGACTTTGGGCGTTTGAGCATTTAGAAAGAAACATTTTTGAATTTGATCAACCGGTACGAGTATTTACAGGAATTTTGTTGATCAGTCTGTTGAATCGAGCCACAAATTCTCTCATGGGTTCTGATGGATCTTTCTTTATCTGAGAAATTTGGGCAAGCAGGGCATGCACATCTTCTGCCGGCTTGAAACGGCTTTCGAACTGAGTTCTCATTGTATTCCAGTCGGTGATGGCACCAGCCGGAAGGTGATAGAACCAATCAGCAGCATTATCTTGTAACGTCTCAACGAACAGCCTTACTGAGACGTCTTCATGTTCAACTCCCAAGACTCCACATGCAACTATGAAGGCTGCAATGTGTTCATCAGGGTGTACTTTGCCATCTCCTTTAAATTTGGGGAAGTTCTTCCGGTTACCTCTAGGTAACTCATGCAAAGGCTGATTAAGGGCCAGGGGCCCGACACGTTGACCCCATGGCAATTGTGCCGCCATTCTTGGAAATACGGCTTGGAGGGGAACTGTAACACCAGCTAGGATCAAAGCTCGTAGATTGGGACTAGCAGGTTCTGAAGGAATACCACCCGTAGGACTTCTATCTTGAACAGGTGGAGTGCTCGTCGAACGAGTTCTTCTATTTGAAGGGAAAGGAAAACCCTGTTGCTCCAAAAGCTGAAACTGAGAATCTTCGATACCAAGGGTCCTTCTCCCTCGAGTGAAACGCGGAGTCGCCAGATCAAAGGATGATCGAAAATCGCAGATCGAATGTGATTTTCCCAATGTGAGTCGCCAAAACTCGTTGGTCATCAAATAGGACTTTTTAGAAGAGCAACAAATCCCCTCCTCTTTAATGGGAGAGGTTCCCTTATTCAGAAACGAACTTATTTACAAATGTACAGAACATTGTTTTATGGTCAAACTTGGATATTACGAAAGTGTTTTCCACAAGGATTATCAATTACACAAGGACTGAGGAAAGGGAATAAGAAGATGAGCAGAATAAAGAACATTCAGAATTATAGATAGCAGAATAATTCTTCATGTATGCGAAGCTTCAAAGAATTTAAGACAAGATCATTTGCATTGGCTGAATGAGATTAAATTTAAAGACATAAAGTTCCATAAATAACCTTCTTCAGATTCATTCATCAAGGACACAAAGTTCCTTCTTGGTTATACAAGATCACTGTATTTGCAAAACTAAACAGTATGCAATCAGAGAGACTAACGAATCAGGAACAAAATGATCTTCACAATATTAAAGGAAAACACAGAGATAACAAGAATTAGATAGACAAAGAATGGAAAGCCCTTTTGTATTGATTTCTTTAAGATCTATTTACACTTTCAGCAAATATCCAAGTTCTTCCTCCTTTCAAAATGGCGTGGAAAGGCCATTATATAGCTTACAAGTCAGTTACTCTTCGTAACCGTTTCTTTTAATTAAAGAATAGTTAAGGATCGCCAATTGCAATACCTTAACTAATTACAAAGAATACGAAAAGAATGGGAAGAAGAGAAAAGAAAGGAGAAGGAGACAGGTGGCCAGCTACTGGGAGGGACCCACTGTCTTCAGAATCCACTGCCTGAATTTCTTCAATGCCTCAGCTATGTCTCTGCCACGTGGAACTGACGTGTTGGCTGCAGACTGAGTCCAAAATCCCAGACACTTCTCCATCTCTTTATCAAACTCGACGTGAGTATGATAATCTTTATTTGCTTCTTCAATGGCGTATTAAGAGAACAAATTTCCTTCATCTTTTCCTTAGAGATGGAGCTTTCCTTGAATAGATTATCTTTGACAAAAGCTCAACCGAGCTTTGATTTCTTGCAAGGACAGGGAAACACTGAGTTTTCATCCCAAGATGACAATGTATATCCTCGAAGCAAAGAATAACCGGGCAAGTCTTGAAAGCTTCTCCTTCTCGCCAAATTTCTTCATTTCTCCCAAAGCTTCCTCCAAAACTCTGATCTTCCACTCCACGCTGTAGACCCAGGATTTTGATAGATTGTCCTTAGCATCATCGAAAATCTTATTCGCCAGTAAGATGTTCTCATCTGTCTGTCCCATAAGGCAAAGGTCTACTATACAACTGCTCCAGATTTTTAGTTCTTTATCCATGGTATTGATAGTGGAGGAGAGCTTCAGTTGCACATTACTCACCTTTTCGTGGAGTTTGAAAGCTTCATCGATGAAGTTTAATCCAACAACAAGCATGTCATCCACCATGGCTTCAATAGCTCTGCCATAGATAGAATACTTGTGCATATCTTTGATACTTTGCACTTCATCTTGGCTTAGAATTACAGGAGGTGGAAGAGTAGTCAATGGGGTAGGGTCCAAGACTTTATCCTTAGATAAAAGAGACTTGATGAAACCTGTGAGAATCTGGGCTTGTTCTTCCAACTGTTCAATAGTTTGCTGCCCTTTCTCTACCCTTCCAATGACTCTTGTGACTGTTTCCTGGAGGTTGTGAATTTCACCTTCAGGAGTAGACTCTCCCATGGGATTCTCGAAGCTCCAAGTCAGATGCCAGCAAGTCTGATTCTGATTTGTCTACTGTAGGCTTAGCAATCTCCAAGAATTGCTGACCTTGGGCATCAGACACTATTCTGGAAGTGGTTCTGGCTTTCTTGGCACGAGAAGGAGTGGTGCCCAACAAGGCTGCAACAGCATCGAAATTTGGTCCCAAGCTTTGAGAGGAGGATTTTCTCTTCCTTTTGTCAACCAAAGGTTGCACCCACGCAAAAGAGGAAGAAGAATCTGCAGGAGAAGCAAGGGGACCAAGAGACAGGGAGCTCATGACACTCAGGGTCTGCGCAGCTGTTGACTCAAGCTGAGATGTGAGTAGAGCACTGGAGGCAATAGCGGTAGAAGAATCGTAGCACCTGG
This sequence comes from Taxus wallichiana var. yunnanensis, assembly GCA_018340775.1. Classification (NCBI taxonomy): domain Eukaryota; kingdom Viridiplantae; phylum Streptophyta; class Pinopsida; order Cupressales; family Taxaceae; genus Taxus; species Taxus wallichiana. The sequence continues at coordinate 758,658,338 of CM031239.1, read as the reverse complement.
AAGTTCAGTGCTCTGACCTCCTTGTCCTTATCTCATTGGATCTTCAAGAACATTTGCAGGAGTTGGCATCTCACTTTCTTCACTTTCACTGAGAACAATGATGTTCTCTGGCCCTATAGGCAACTCTGCCTGTTTTCTTGGAGGGTCATTCTCTGCAGGCTCCTTCTTTACCTCTTTGAGTTTCTTCTTATATACCTGGGTAGATGAAGAGGGAGTAGATTCAGTAGGTCCTTGTGTTGATGAGGCAGGAGGGGTTTGCATTAGTGTTTCAGACCTTGGAACTGATGCCTCTCTTATTGGTGTCGAATCATCCTTGGAGCTGGATTCTCCTGAGTGCCTCTTGAATTCTCGGATCTTCTTACTGAACCAGACCTTAGTCCTGACTAAGACTGGAGCAAGAATCTCAGCCAGATCATCCCTCTCTTTCCTGTTCCAATCCAGGTCCTCCAGAGGGGTGTGCTTAATCACATTTTCATACTCATACGAGTATAGGTCAGAATTGTCATCCTGGAGACCTTCAGGAACTTGGTACAGACCGAGTTCTTGAATCAATCAGCAGGAGAACTCCGCCACAATGCCTTCTCCTCGGCTTCAAAATCATCTCGCACAAACCACCCAATAGTCTTCCTCAGATCTCGCCCTATGATGGTAGATTATCTTGATGTTCTGTTTCAATAAACTTCTTCAAGTCAAAGCAGTTCTCGGCTCAAGAAATGAACAAAGGATAGGGACCAGGCTCTTTCTATGTTCTCGAGCATCCAGAGTCTGCTTTGCATGTGTAGTTTCCCGTAGAGATGGGAAAGTGCAAGCCGAAATCTTCTTGTCTCTCGCAAGTTCTCAGGCAACTTGTCTAGTTGCCTGCATATTTCTATCAAGGCCATTTTATCATTGCAGAACATGGGAAGCCGTAGAGGAGTGCTTTCATAGCCAGCAAGCCTGATATAGGAAAATTTCCTGAATTGGATGAAATAGGCCCCATACTGCGATATCAGGTTCATGGCTTCATCTGAAAACCTTCTAGCAGTATCACCTTCGAGCAATCTGACCACGTACATGGTGAAAGCATCATTGACCCTTCTGAAATTCTCGATCACGGTCTCTGGGTGAATCATGGGCAATAGGCATACACTGGATCATCTTTGTGTGCATCTATATAGGAGAAACCAAACCACTGCCTTGATGCTGCTAGGGTATACATCAGGTATGAAGTCATATAGAACTTCTTTGTTTGCTGAACGTTGGATAGCTGCTCCGCCAAATTCATACTGATGATCTCTACCCAGTTGATGTTTTGTGTTCCCTCGCACACCATGCTGATGAGCGGGCACATCCAGAAATGAAACTCATTGGTGGAGGGCAAACCCATAACCCGAGCCAGGAGGATTATGAAGTCTGACAATTCCTCATTGAAATCTGCTCGGAAGAGGGTTTTGGTTAGGCGAGAAGCACCTTTCTTAGGGTTCTTCAACCAAGACTTCGCCACTCGCGCCTTATATTTGTCACTGTCTTGATCGAATAGGGTCTGTGCTTGATCCCGGGAGACGACTATACGTTTCCAACTCCGAATCCTCGAGAGCAGCAATGGCGGCAGCTGCCTAGCTTGGCAATGAGTTCCCATGTACATTTGTCAATTCGCTCAAGCGGGTCGGTGAGCTCCGCATGAAAGCACAAAGACGTGCACACCGCATCGAGATTGGGAAACCACCGCAAAAGCCAAACCGCTATCATGAATCGCTTGTGCTATTGGTGTAGGGTTTCATCTGCCATTCTTGCCCAAAATCACCGAAGTCGAGATGACGAGCCACGTCCCCAATATTGCTAATAACAGCAGACTCAAGCGGAGAAATTTGCTCCGTCCCCAAACTTGATCTTCATATTGATAGTCTCGAGCCGCAACTTAGACTCGGGAAGGAATTTGCAAAGGGAGGGATATTTGCGCAGGTTTCAAATCACAAGGGTTCGAGCAAAGATAGCATGGAAGCAATGCGAAAAATGCAAAGGGGAAATGCTCGTTATATAGCCATTTGGAGAGAGGAATGAATTAATGCGCATCAATACACAACCACCAATTTGAATAGCATCATACTCGGAGTGAGCGGGAAAACTAAGTGTGAATGACACTTGGTACGCTTGGGACATGTGAGACGTGAATGCGCGAAACACGCGGCTCGGCCGATTCGGGTGAAACAGGGAGAGGATGCACAAATGCTTTTTGAACGATTGGGACGAAAATGCGCGAGTACGCGGTTCGGTGATTCGGCCGAAAATGGAACAAAGGGGCCCGCTTTGGACTTGGGACATTCGGGACAAAAAGTTCCGAGTACGCGGTTTGGTTCGGTTCGTAAGTGAAATTGAAACAAATTTGCATTTTTCGATTTGGGACAAGGAGCTCAAGTACGCGACACGGAGTTTCGCTGAAAATTGAAAGCTCGCACTTTTTAACTTTGGGACATTTGAGACATGAAAGTGTGTAGTACGCGGTTCGGTGTTTCGCCGAAATTGAACAACTCGCACAATAAGTTTTGGGACACTTGGGACAAAACTTTCCGACGGGCCGAAAATGGGACAACTTCGGGATTTCGCCGATCGGGGAACAGAGTGCACTTTCGTACTTGGGACAAATTGGGACAAAAAGTTCCGACAGTCCGAAAATCACACAAAATGACCCAAAACACGATTTTTTCAATTTCACGACTTAGGCACTTCAGTGAAAAAACACTTAAACTCAAAATTTTGAAATTTTACTCTTATCGAGCGGGAATTTTGAGTGGACAAAGTACTGCTCCTTCCGGGGATGACTTGGCATAAATTCTTGGAATGAGACAAGGCAAGAACTTAGACAAACTCGGTGAAGGCACAAAGCCTTATCCATTGGGCAAAGGAGTCAAAAACAAACCAATACAGAGGGCAACACACACAACAATAGAAGGAAAACACACCAAAAGTAGAAAAGCAAAAACACTGTACAGAATATACAAAGGGACTCCCTAGTCACCTATGACTTGAACAACTTCAAATACTGCCCACTATAAGGAAGTGGGAGGGGAGAACCATCCATGTAATCAAGATAGAAAGAGTTCTTACCAGCAAAGTGTCTTATCTTGAAAGGTCCGAGCCACAGGGAATCAAATTTTCCATGGCTGCCACGAGGTTCATGTCTTTTGTCCCATAACAAAGACGGTATTCCAACTTGGAATTCTCTCGAACCTAGCTTTCTTGTCAAATAGAACCTTTACCTTCTGCTGGTGAGCAGATATCCTATCAAAGAACCTCCAATCTGTCCTCGTTCAGCTTGTGCAGGTACATGATTCTTTTATCCAGAGCATCACCGAAACTAGTATCCTCAATGGCCTTCATCAGTGTGCAAGGTCAAGGCAGCTCCACTGCACACCGGAAATTGAGCTTCTACTCCATACACCACTTGAAAAGGAGACATTCCAATGGCTCTTTTAGGTGTGATCTTATGTCTGCCCAAAGAGCATCATAAAGCTTCTTATGCCAGCGCCGAGACTCATCAACAACTTCCTTATGATAGTCACCAGATTTTTGTTGGTGGATTCTCGCTTGTCCATTTCCCTGGGGATAATAATCTGAAGAATGAGCCAGAGAGATGCCATAACCGTAGCAGAAATCCATTATCTCAGTTGAGGAGAAGTTCGAAGCATTATCTGTTACAATCTTGTTAGGTACACCATACCTTACCAAGATGTTCTCTTTGATGAAGTTGCATACCACTTCAGAAGTAGTGCTCTTGACTGGAATAGCTTCCACCCATTTGGTGAAGTAGTCAGTGGCGGTTAGCACATGAGTGTGACCAGCACTAGAAATAGGGTTGAGTGCACCAATGAAGTCCAGACCCCACTGTTGAAATGGTTCCTCAATCACAACTGGCTTGAGAGGCAAAGAGGCCAATTTAGGTCTTCCCACAAAGGTCTGACAAGCCTCGCATTTATCCACCCACTTGGATGCATCTCTGAACAAGGAAGGCCAGTAATATCCTCCCCGAGTATCTTGTGAGTGAGTGATCATTGATGAATAGTGCCTCCACATGTCCTGATCATGAAAAGCCGAGAGCAACTTTCTCGTTGTTCCTTGTCCACACACTTCAGAAATCTCCCATCTAAACCACGCTTGAACAAGGCATTTTCCCACACGCATATTGTGCTGATCTCAATTTAACAAATCCTCTTTTCCTCGGTAGTTAAATGAGAGGGGCATTCCCATAGGTGAGAAAATGGGCGATGTCGAATACCATTCATCGACCGAACTAAGGAATAGAACAAAGAGGAATGTCACTTTCTCCTCCAAAGAACTCATGTTTGGCTCCTTCAAAGAATGAGCTCACAAAGACCTTTTCCACGAACCAGCTTGGTCGGTTTGATATCAATGTCATACTCCTGGACTTTAGCCACCCGGCTTCCTCTCTTGGACCCAAATTCTTGCTGGCTGTGTAAGAATCGACTTAACAATTGTATCTCGGAACCAAAGACCATAGAGTGAGAGCGAGGATATAGAACGGAACTCGCTGATAAATTTGACCACCGCAAAAGCATGCTTCTCCATCATGGTGTATTTTAGCTCATGATTCTTCGGATATAGCTCATGAAGGTAATTGGTAGCTCATGTTTATCGTAGTCTTCTTGGGTTAAGACATCAGCCGTGGTATTATCTCAGTAGCATAGCAATAGATGATGAAATCTTTCTTTGAAATCGTGACAGTGCCAAAACTCGGAGTTTTAGCAATAGCTTTCTTGATACCCTCAAAGGATTCCTTTCCTTCGAAGACCAACCAAATGTTTGCTTCCTTTCATCATCTCGAGAAATGTTTAAAGTTAATTCAGCAAAATCAGGGATGAATCTTCTTAAAAATTGATCTTACCAAGAAGGAATGCACGCCTTTTTTACTCTGGTTGGAGAGGAATTTGTTGGATGGCTTGAACTCGCTCAGATCAATCTTAATACCATCCTTGAGACAATGTGCCCTAATAGTTTTCCTTCAGAACACGTAAGACTGATTTTTTAGGATTTAAAGAAATCCCATGCTCTCGGATCTCAAAGCAGAACTGCTTCTGTGTGGTCAAGTGATCCGCTCTTGTCTTTGAAAACACTGTCAGGTCATCAAGGTATATGACAATACATTTCCCTTTCAAGCTTCCAAAAGCCAGATCCATAGCTCTCTGGAAAGTGGCACCAACATTAATCAGCCCAAAAGGCATTCTCTTGTAGGCAAAGGTACCCCAAGGAGTGGTGAAGGCTGTCTTGTGTTGATCTGCAGTATCAACCTCTACCTGATTGTATCCCGAGAATCCATCAAGCATAGATAACATTTCAGATCCTGTTACTGCTTGCAATATTTGATCCATCATAGGCAAAGGGTAGTTATCTTTCAGAGAAGCCTGATTCAGGTTCCTGAAATCAACACAGATGCGGATCTCACCATTTTTCTTCCTAACAGGCACTATATTTGCGATCCATGTCGAATGGTGAATGGGAAAAATAATTTTAGCCTTCAACAACTTCTGGATCTCCTGAAAGATGGTGTCAGCTATTTTTGGATTGTACTGCCTCTGCTTCTGCTTGAAAGGCTTAATTCCTGGTTTGAGGGGAATAGAATGCTGCATATCTTTTGGCTTGAAGGCTTTTAGATCTTCATAAGAATAAGCAAGAACATCCTTATACCTCCTTAGAAGATCAATTGCTTTTCTCCTCTCGCTTGGTCAGTGCAACATTTTCCAATATTTACTAGCTTGGGGTCAGTAGAACTCCTATATCAATCTTATCATACTCAGCTGATTGCTGAGGTCCAGTAGAAGCTTTAGATTTCACATATCTGTCATGTTTATCAAACAACTCCTCCAAACTCACCAAACCTTTGGGAATCTTGTTTCCTTTGAGTTTAATGCATCCTTCCTGATCTGTTTCTTCTCCTTGGGTGACAGGATGGTCAGAGGACACACTCTCACGAGGCAGGTTGTCACTTCCCTCAAAATACAGTTGTTCGAAATTACCCTTGAGTTCCAGGAAGGAAAGAAAATGCTGGTCATCGTTGAAAACTTGCCAGTTATTGGTATTGTCAGGTACACTAGGCCGGTGGACCATTTCAATAGTGAACTTATCCTGAGAGAATTCAGATGGGGAATCGAGTGACCCCGAGACAAATAAAGAATCAGCCTGCTGTTCTTTTCTAGGTATTGCTTCAATGGAGAAAGCATCAAGGAATTCAATTGAATCCCAAACCTGATTCCGTAATGCTTCACCTCCCATTTTTACCTAAAAGGCTTCGACTTGTTTCACAATCAGCTCTGCATCACCACGAGCCGAAGATTTTTACACCTCGCTTTGGCCACTTGCACCCAAGAATGAGAGCTTCATACTCTCTTTGTATTGTTAGTGTTTTCAACTACAACTTAAATGAAAAAGGGTGTAGGCAGCCTTCAGTGTGACACTAGCAGACACCAGCTCTAGAACTAGCCGAGGAACAACTTCCATCAAATTCTAAAACCCAAACACCATTGGGATCTTTAGGTGATACTTTGGAGGGTTGGATTTCATCGGACGACAGAATCATGTAATTACCATGGCCCATATCCTCATAGAGTATTTGTGCCTTAGGATCATCCGTTTTCTCACAATATATACTCGATTGTTTCTTAGTGCAAAGCAGCTTCTTCATGTGTCCATTGACAGGTATGAGTGCATGTGACCAATCCATTTGAATCTCTCCACCCACATCTTTACAGAAGTTCCTACTTAGCAACATTCCATAAGAAGGAGGAATGTCTCACTACTAGGATGGTAGCCAAGACTTTCTTTTCAGGTAAAGCAGCAAAAGCCACTTGTGCATCTTTAATCCTTCCAACCAAAGGCACTTCCTTACTTTCCATGGAGTAGCAAGATCCATAAGTACGAGTGAGGGTCAAGCCTAAAGCATG